>KI422908.1:11836-42976 GCA_000473375.1 Anopheles culicifacies | reverse complement strand
ATTGAAAAGCTTGATCAGCGTGACAGCGATTGATGCAAAATTGAGAAACAGAATAGATATTCTTTAGAACAACGCCCATAACTTGCTCCGGCGATATAACTAGACGAAATTTCAATAATTCATCAGAGATTTGAGCTTTTTTATTTGTTGAGCCAACTTGCAATTTAAATTACTCTTCACTGAAGATATTTTAGTATAGCTCTTCATTTACAAAATCACTACAATACAACCAATTGTAACCTTTTTCTCGATTTGTTTAATAGCTCGCCAATTAGGGAAAGTGTTATTAAATTTAAAATAAACGTTTCTTGTGAAACTTATGTATCACATAATGAGTTATGTAGTTTTTCCGCATAGGCAATGCTCATGTAAACGTTGTAAAGCCTACATGCTATGTCGTCACTTCCATTTAAAAAAATTCCCCAACATGCCTTACCACACACACACTACTCCAGTTTGATAAGATTTCCACATTTCTGAACATTGTGTGTTGCCTAAAATAATCATAACAATTGCGTGCGCGTTAAATTATGCGTGTGCTGTTAAGCGTTTTCTGCTGTCTTGGAACGAGTTCCTCGATCACTTACTGTTTCTTCCTCATTTGTTTTTGTTCCTGAATAGTTACAATTTCCAACGGTTTACTACCAGTTGCTGTGCTTCCTGTAAGCGATCGAATTGATTTATCGCAGCATAATCAAATTGTTCCGCTATACTACATCACGGTTCGTTTGCGGTTGGGTTTGATTCCTTAAATGTATAAAAAAAAAAACAGCAAACGCATCATCCATATGGGAAAGGAAACAAAGCATAAACAAATCCACCACACCTAACACACCTTTCCATCGTATAAAAATATGCATAAACCGATCAGCATTGATTGAAGAGGAAAAGTTCCACCTTTTCTGGCGCCGCAAAACCATTCCCAGCATGAGACCACCTGCAGCAAGATATCGATGGCCCAATGGCCTTTGAAAATTGTTTGTCGGCAGATTTTGGGTAAATAGTGTGATTGCTGTAAGCGGAAAGTAAAACCGCTAACGTCCCGTGATATGTTCGTTATCGTTGTGCTGTCATTGAGGTCGCACCCTAATGTTCACCACCAGTCCAGTTACGGTGGGTATGTAAACTCAATAGATCAATTTTCGCTTCATCTTCAAACATTGACCTTCACCGAGATCGGATCGGCACCGCGGTTTGTGTGTTCCGTTTGATTCGATAATCGTTACGGAAAATCGACAAAGAAAAAGCGAGCCAAGTGAGAAGCTTAAACGTTTGTAGAGAAACAATGAGATACGGTTGATTGGACAAACTTTGCTGACGAGATAATTAATGCCGGGTAAAGTCCTTGCATCGCTGCATTTTATGATGCTGTGGCATTTATGGGGTGTTTTAGAAGCTTTTTTCTGGTTTTTAGGCAGTGTAGAGGGTTAATGGTTTATTTTATGGTTATTTATTGGCAAATGTTATTCCATGCGAGACAGAACTAATGCTAATGTAAGACATTATTTATAGATTTGTTCTTGTGTTGATTTTGTATAGATTTTTTTTTTCTCAAAAGTATTATTGAACGTGTATCTCCTGTTCAATCAATTACGTTCACTTACCTACCTTCACTTTCATTTACAAAGATAAATGTATTGTACTCTAATTAGCGTTGCCGTATTGTTTATATCACATTACTTAAAAATGTTATGTTAGTTTCACTTCGCTCCGTTATTTAATGCCAGCTCATTGCATTCGGGCAACTTATCGATTGGGCTGCGTTAACGGTGATGCATTATTCTTTTTCTCGCTCACCGTTCGTTGGTTGCTTTTTGCCTTAGGCAACTGCAGCGGCAATTGCACCATTGCATCGGCTTCGTTTTTGGTAAATGCACTAACCGGTCTGCGAGATGCACATGGCGGTGTCTGTGTATCCAGCATGCCGATGTTGTCGTTGTCTGCAGGAATCTCGTCGACTTCATCTGGTTGGCCAGCCCGTCGGACTGCTACCACCATGCGGTGGGAGAATGTGTGTTGTCATACTTACAACCCAAAGTAGCAAAGTGACAAAATTTGCGAACGAAAGAGCCGGTGGGATTCGACCTTAGCACCGTGCTACTTCTAGCCTCGGGTATATTATACAATACAGAGCCCATGCGAAGACTTGATGTGTAGCGATGTGGGTGAAAAGTGGGACACAGGAGCAATATGCCAACGCAATAATATGCAACTGATCAAATTGTTAAATTGATTCACTAATAAAATTTTGTCGTTTTGTGTCTTTACAGGTAAACCATCCAACCGACTAGAGATAACAGTGGAGGTGGATAAATTATGACACATGTGGCTGATGTCTGAAGGAGGTTTTTTTTAAATGCAAGTACTACGCCAATAACTCTCGTCGAATTACTCGCTTGGCAGTTAAACGTAAAATGGTATTGGTTGGAAAGTAGTAAAATTTTGTTTGTGTCATCCGTTCGATACATCTTAATTAGGTTGTTAAGTAACAGTGATGTGTAGCGTATGTAATGGAATGCCAAAACACGCATTACGTACGTGATAGTCGCCTCACTTTCTCAACCTTCTCAAGGCCAATTCAGGAAGTTTGGAAAATAACACGACCAATTGCATGGTCTCGTTAACATTTTGCGTGCAGTGTGGAATTATAAACGAAGTAATTGGACAAAAATAATTATTTAAAACAAATCTAGTTTGAAACGAATATTGTTGATGGGAAACAGACGATTAAACTCATTTATAATGCCTTCACTGTAGTCGGTTGCATAGTGAACCGGTAATTGCATACTTTTAGGCGCAAAACTAGCAAACGTCTGCAATGAAACGGTTTGGCAGCATTACCATCTAACGGTTCCTTTAACAAACCCTATTTGAAGTTCTCTGCCATTAAACAAAAATTCTCATGCTCTTCAAAAACTATTTTATTCAATCCAATTTGAATACCGTCCCGTTCAAAGTTCAGTGTGTGCCGCTGAGTCTGTGGTTTCGTTGTAGTCTTCCTTAATCAAATCAGAACCCTTTTCACCGATCATAATCGTCGGTGCGTTAGTATTGCCACTCACAATGTCCGGCATGATGCTAGCATCAATTACGCGCAGCTTTTCCACACCTCTGACCTTCAATCTTGAGTCAACAACGGCGCTGTGGTCTCCATCGGGTCCCATTTTGGCCGTACTGGTCGGATGGTAGATCGTCGTTGACATGTAGCGAGCGTAACACTCCCAGTAGCTATCCGAATCGTATTCCAGCTGATCGCACTCTTCGATCTTCAGATGGAAGTCCTTTAGCTCGTGGTAGCCAAAATTTTCCGTATCGAGTAGCTTGCGGAAGAAACGTATTCCACGGATGACTGTTTTCACATCCCGCTGGTCGTCTAGATAGTTTGCGTTGATGATCGGTGCTTCGTAAGGGTCAGATGATCGGAGCTGTACGGTTCCCTTTGATTTGGGATTAAGCAGCGTTACCAATACCGTAAGGATTTCAGATTTCTGGTTCTGCTCAATGATCTGATGGGAGATGTAGTCTTCCCATCCAAAACATTGAGTAATTCTTGCTACATCTGGCGTTTTCCACAGATACAACATGTGGTGGAATTGTATGTCAGGAAACTTGGCGGCCGGGCTTTGGGTGTTGACAAATGCCAACAGGTCCGTCACACTAACGGTACCAAGCGTGCCAAGACCGTAACGGAAATAGCTGTAGATACTATCCAAGAGCTCATCCATGCTGCGTTCGATTGGCCGCGAACCGTGCAGAGTAAGGAACAGGGGTATAATGACGTGATCTTGCAAGTTTTCACCCACCGAAGGAATCTCTTTGACCACGGGAATGTTGAGACGTTCAAGTTGGTCTTTTGCTCCCAGGCCGGACAGTTGCAAAATCTGAGGAGTGTTTAATGCGCCAGCAGATAATACAACTTCCTTACTTACGCTTACTGAGATATCTGCTTGATCGGGCAAGTCGAATGTAACCCCGGTGGCGATCGTTCCATCAAAGTTGATCTTTTTCACATGTGCATTTTTAATGATGTGCAGATTCGGTCGATCTTTTGCGGAGTTCAGGAACGCTTTCGCTGTGCTCCAACGTCTTCCCTTATAGACCGTACCTTGGGCTACATTGTATCCGATGTGCTCGTCGCTATTGATGTCCATAATTTCGGGTATTCCCAACTCCTGGGCTGCCTCTACTATCACCAGCTTAGTCATCTCGTTTGACATGAAAGAATTGACTTTCAGTAGACCACCTTGCGCATGGTACTCCGGTCGCTCCTGAAGAAGATGTTGAGCTCCATTGTCCTCGGATTTTTTGAAATACTCCAAGACGTTCTTCCATCCCCAGCCAGGATTACCTTGCTCCTCCCAACGGTCATAGTCGCGGCTGTTGCCACGCACATACAGCATGATGTTGTTACTGCTACAACCGCCTAGCATTTTACCACGGGGCCAGTAACTGCCGCGCTTATACCCTTTACTTGCTGTGTTACTCTTTTCGGCATAATAATTCCACACATGTGAACTGTTCATTAAACCAAAAGCCAGATACGGAACCTGATTGTAGATAAGACATGATGGATTTCAGTATCGCAATGAAGGTTTCAGCATTCTCCAGATCAACTCATGCAGAGGCACATAGCAAGCAACAGCAATGACCGACGGAAATGAAACGCACACAAAATGAATTACAAGAGATGATACATTTATTAGACGTACAAGCATGCAGTAGAAAAAACAAATAATGTAATTTTAAAGCTCAGTATGTTTTGATCCCTCACCCCAATCTGCTTTAATCATATCAGATGCCTTTTCGCCAATCATCATAATAGGAGCGTTAGTGTTTCCTGACACTATCTTCGGCATAATGCTACCATCGACCACGCGCAAACCCTGGGTACCCTTCACACGTAGTCTTGCATCCACTACGGCGTCCTTATCACTGTCCGGACCCATCTTGGCTGTTCCAACCGGATGGTACAGCGTGAGTGTCATGTGTCGCGAATAACACTCCCAGTAATCGTCACTGTTATAAGTCAGCTGGTCACATTCGGACAGCTTCAGTCTATGGAGTTCTCCTTCGTGCTCACGGAACGTTGGCGTGTCAACTATCTTATTGATATAGCGGATACCACGTAAAACGGTAGCAACATCTTCCTTTTCCTCCAGATACCCACTCTCAATGCGTGGTGGATTAAACTCGCTAAAGTCTTCAGTGGCAAGCGTGACGCGTCCTTTGGATTTTGGATTTAGCAGGACCACGATGGCCATCACGACATCGGCCTCGGTAGCAGCCTCTAGCATGGACTGTGATATTTCCTGATTGTATCCAACCTTGTCGCAAAACAGTACCGACTTGCCGGAACCTTTCTCGAACTGGAAGAAGTGATACTCAATATCGGCGAATGGACTAGAAGCGTCAAGCGTGTTGATGAATCCAATCACACTCGTCACTCCATGTCCAGCCATCGGTCCCGAGCGTGTCGTAATGTACTGAAACAGATTTTTCGCCAATTCCTGCTGAATGTTGTAGTTCTCAGCAGTAGATTTGTGTAACTTAAAGAGCAGCGGCACAAACAGGTGATCTTGTAGATTTTCCCCTACAGGCAGATCAGCAACCAATGGAATGTTGACTTTGTTCAGTAGTGCACTCGGGCCAATTCCGGAACGTTGCAGAATGTGAGGCGTATTGATCGCGCCTGCCGCAAGGATAATCTCTTTGCGTGCATGAGCCACCTTCAGCACCTTGTTGTCGATCATGAAGTTTACGTACTTGAAGCGTTCCGTCGAAGGATCGCGCTCCACCGTGACGACGACGGCGTGTTTAATGACGTGCAAGTTTGGACGATCCTTCACCGGCACCAAGAAAGCCTTCGCCGGGCTACAGCGCGTTCCATTGACGATGGTACCCTGTGCACGACCAAACCCAACCTGTCGTTCGCCGTTAATGTCGGCGTTGCTCTCAAACCCAGCGTCATTGAACGCCTGGAGCATTACTTCAGACAGTGGATGATTTACTGGGAAGTTGCCAACTTTGAGATAGCCACCGCTTGCGTGATATTTGCCACCATCGCGGCGTAACAGCTCTGGATCATGATTGTCCTCACTTTTCTTGAAGTAAGGTAGTACATCGCTCCAACCCCAGTTTGGATTACCCAGTTCCGCCCAATCGTCATAATCGCGAGAATTGCCACGCACGTAAAGCATCGCATTAATCGCACCACATCCACCCAGTGTGCGACCTCTGGGCCAGAAAGAGCCATCCTTTGAGCCCTTGCTGGCATGTGGCGTACGTTCGGCGTAATTTTCCCAATCTGCTTCGGTTTTCTGTATTGTGAAGAATGTCTCCGGTATCTGCAAGAAGCGATTAGTGCGGATGGTGATGACTGAACTATGTTTATACTATTATCACTAAGAAGACAGCACAGCGCAAGACACAGGACAGAGGTAAAGGAGCGTTCTGATGGGATATTAGTTGGGAATTGAATAACAGAGGCATTAAGATAAAGATAAGAAGATTCCAAAGTAAACAGTTTTAGGCATTTTAACTTTAATGGTAGACTTGAAACAAAAAACTCCATCACAAACATGTTAAGTGTGTTCTTGTTTAATGAAATCAGATCCCATTTCTGCAATCATCATAGTGGGAGCATTTGTATTGCCACTGACCACCAATGGCATGATGCTGGCATCGATCACACGCAAGCCTCGAATGCCTCTGACGCGCAGTCTGGAGTCGACAACTGCGTCCTGGTCGGTAGCCGGACCCATCTTTGCTGTCCCAACCGGATGGTACGTAGTGATGGTCAAATGGCGCACATAACACTCCCAGTACTCGTTCGTATCGTACACCAGATCCCTACAGCCAGGAATATCAATTCGATGAAGTGTAGCACCCGCACTCCTGAACGCTTCCGTCTGAAGTAATCGTTGTTGAAGACGTATACCCTGTATCATGACGTTAAGATCGTCGATGTCTTCGAAATAATTCGCTTCGATGATCGGATGATCTCGCGGGTTTGAGGTCGCCAACTTGACGCGACCTCGTGATTTTGGATTAAGTGCCGTAAGGTGCACAAAAATTGCCGGCGTAAGACGGTCAACTTCCTGAATGGATGCGCTAATGGTTTCAGTAAACTCGAAGCTCGTTGTGATAGCTGCGCTAAATTGACCACCTTGGGGGAAACCCAAGTACATCACCTGTAAGTCCGGAAAAGGATCGCTGGCATTTTTAGTGTTCAGGAATCCGACAGTGTCCAGAAATCCAGTTCGTACGACAGCTTCGCTACGATTTTGCACAGCGTATGTGTACAGATCATTGAGCTGAGCAAACAGTTCGTTGATAGTTGAGTCAGGCACGTTGTAAAATTTGAAAAACAATGGTACCGCCACATGGTCCTGCAGATTGCCTCCAACGTTGTGATCGACTTTGAGCGGTATACCAAACTGCTTCAGCTCTTCCGACCGTCCAATTCCTGAGAGCATCAACAGTTGAGGTGTGTTGATTGCTCCTGCTGCGACAATGACTTCACGACGCGCCGTTACCTCCCGAACACGCTGACTTCCTTCAATTAAGAAGCGAACACCTGTTGCGACATTTCGATCGTCAATGAGCACGCGATCGACCAGAGCGTGTTTGATAACGTGCAAGTTTTCACGGTGACGAATTGGTGTGAGGAACGCCTTAGCCGGACTGCATCGAGTTGGGCCGATAATCGTATGCTGAGAATTACCGTAGCCAATGTGCCGGTCACGATTGAAATCTTCAATCCATTCGTAGCCGAGCTCGGTTGCAGCACGTCTGAGGACACCGTTCAGGGCCGTGTCATCGATACGCTGCTCCACATTCAAGTAGCCACCCGTTCGATGGTACTTAGCACCGGCACCGCGCACCAGGCTGGGTGTGTTCATATTTTCAGACTTTCGAAAGTACGGCAACACATCTTCCCAGCCCCACTCTGGATTGCCCAGGTTCTTCCACCGTGCATAATCACGACGATTGCCGCGAATGTACATCATCGCATTAATCGCACCAGACCCACCAAGAGTGCGGCCCCTGGGCCAGAATGTTCCGTTGCGTGTACCCAGGCCTGAACTATCCGTTCGCCGTACGTTATACGCCCAATCTACTTCGCTGTGCTGCAACGCCAGCATCATAATGGCGATCTGGAGTGGAGAGTACACATCAGTTAAAGTTACATCGTCATCAAAATGTGAATTCATGGTGTAGCGTCTGTACTTTATAGTTATCTGCTTGGTGCGTTTTTTTTTTAAGTTGTGCGCTTCCGCAATTGCCCAAGTACCGCTTGTACAAGGCAAACATTCAGAACCACTCCAAACCGCTTGTCATATCAACACGTAATCACCTCATAACCACCGGGCAGTGCATTAGATAATACCGAACTGGAGTGCCGTATGTACGCAAAACAATATTTACAGTAGTAGCTATTTTGCAAATTTGTGCTTTTCTTTGTTGTCTTATATATCCTTACACGTCGTTTTTTATAACGGACTCCACTCGTTATCCTCCTTAATCATGTCCGATGCTTTCTCGCCTATCATTATGACCGCTGCATTCGTGTTTCCGCTTACAATGTCTGGCATAATGCTGGCATCAACTACTCGTACACCTTTGACGCCTCTGACACGCAGCCTAGAATCAACTACTGAGTCTGGATGTTCTGCAGGACCCATTTTGGCAGTTCCCACCGGATGGTACAGTGTGTGTGATAACTCTCGTATATAGCACTCCCAGTACGCATCGGAGTCGTACTGCTTATCCTGACATGCGAGAAGATCTATCCGTACCGGTTCTGCTTCCATTCGCTTGGCAGCTTGCGTCGCCATAATGCGTTGATATGCACGGATCCCTTGGAGCAACGTCTGGATGTCCTGCCGATGGGTAAGATACCCGGCATCAATCCTCGGTTTATCGCTCATATGTCCCGAGCGTAGTTTTATGTGACCCCATGATTTGGGCTTAAGTAAAACGACAAACGCGCCCAGTAAGTCTGCTTCATCGTTAGCGGCTGCAATTGAGTTGCTTACGGGCCCATCCAGATTCATCTTCCGAAACCACTGTCCAGCAATATCTGATCGTTTGCGCGAATACATGTGATGGTACTGTATGTTTGGGTACGGATCCGTGCTGTTGATTGTGTTTATGAAACCTATGAAGGCGTTGACTCCATACTCAGTCAGTGGACCGGTGCGATGGAATAGATAATCGTATGTCGGTGCCACCATGTCGCGGTCGAGGCTAAAGTCAGTAGCGGTTGAGCGATAGAGCCGATAGAATAACGGCACCGTGACATGATCCTGAAGCTTATGGCCGACTGGAACATCTGACACGACTGAAATGCCGAACTCTTTAAGGTCCTTCTCACGTCCAATGCCCGATAACATAAGAAGCTGCGGCGTGTTCACTGCTCCGGCGGAGAGGATTGTTTCTCTTCTCACCTTCACTACCAACTCATTTTGGTGTGCAACTGAAGTAGTGTCTGCTTCAGACAATATGAACCTTACTGATGATATCCGTTGATTCGTATCAAATTCAAGCTTCGTCACTAGAGCATTTTTAATCACATCCAAGTTTGGCCGTTCCTTGATCGGGACGAGAAACGCTTTAGCTGGACTGCATCGTGTACCGTTGATGATGTTCACCTGCATGCGACCAAAGCCGATGTGATCCTCACCATTGAAGTCCTCCAAATATTCATATCCGCCTTCCTGAATGGCCTCGAACAACTGCTCCATCTTAGCGGAATCACCGCTTGTACTGCTGACGGCTAGGTATCCTCCCGTTCCATGGAATGTCCCATCATCAAACATTGCAGCATCGGGATTATCTTCCGATTTACGGAAATATGGTAAGACGTGTTGCCATCCCCAGCCAGCATTTCCCATGGCTTCCCACGTATCGTAGTCGAGTGCATTACCACGAATGTACACCATTGCGTTCATGGCACCAGAACCTCCGAGCATTTTACCACGCGGCCAAAAGCAACCATCCGGTGATGTTGAAGCCCGACAGGCAGTGCGTTCTTTTCCCTGTGTTCCATCACTAGACTCGGCATAGTAAGCCCAATCTACATTTGACTTTTCTAGATGTATTTGCAAAAAAGGAATCTACAGGATGTGGACGATACGAACAATTTGATATAGAATTGAGGAATAAAGAGGGAAAAAGCTTTGGAAGAGATGAGGAAACTGAAACTGAAAATGGTGCAGGAAGGACACGCGTATCATGCAAGCAGTAAACACTTTTTACATGCAAGATCCATCACCACTGCGTGCCTGGAGGTGAACAGTACATCGTAAGCGTTATATTGTGCTATAGTCCTACCTCAGATTCTATCGGTGGATCACCACCGGCCTCTAGCAGCAACACCTTCCAGTCAGGGTTTTCGGATAGACGGTTCGCCACTACGGAGCCAGCCGAACCGGCACCGACGATCACAAAGTCGTACTCGTCCAAACCTCGTGCCAGTGCCGTCGGACCGTAATCCTTCGGCCACATGTCCGGCGGAGAAATCGCGCACTGCGCCGCCAGAATAGTCTGCACCAGCAGCCCAAACAGCTGATTGGCCGGTCCGACGCTCTGCGAAGCGCACTGACCCATCAAGGCCTCCATGGTTGTGATTCCTTTCCGGTACGCGTTGGCTTGAAGAGCGCACGATTAGCGTTCTGGAATCTAGAAGCGAACTGCAATGGAAAGAGTTTAGATGCTTTAGTCTGCTATTTATACGAACGACTGCTAACCGTGGCCTGGTTGTCTCTGGGATGGCTTTGCAAAGACTGATTCGCTGTCTATCTATCGGCTCGGTTCTTATAGCTGTGTGCAACGTTGGCCGATCAGATGCATGTACCGAACGCACTACTAATAGCGTGTACACATGTTATCAACAGCCTTGGCACGGAGCAAGGTAGCGTTTCTGGTACTGCACTGTATTTGTTTGGGTTAGAGCTAGTATTTAACTTGCTACATGTAATTTTCTGACTTGTTGGTAATGTAAGATATTTCTAAATATAGTGACTCACATAAAAATACAATAAAGTGCTAGTGTCTTGTCTTGCCTGTCATTGCTATGTTTATTTATGCACTCTTTAATAGTTTTATTCTAAATTTAATTAAAATGCGTTTTTTATTATCTTTTTTCCTTCTCAGGTATGTCAACAGCAGCAAACTGGCACAACGTCTCGCAGTTGGTTGAACTACGGTTAAATGTTAGTGCTTTACAAACAATCTTCTGTGCCATTCTGACATTTGAAAAAAAAAGCATGGTGGTGGGTAAGCATGACTCGAGCATTATCGCACTGTTTGTCACCTAAAACATACTTCACCCGTATATACGATAAGCACGATATTATGAGGAGCTCGTTGCACCTGCTTATCGTGCTCCAGTGTTCTTATCAAGCTACTGTCATGAGCCGGTCTATAACTTGATAAAAAAGCGGATTTTCAAACTACCCGTATTAACACGTCATCATAAATCTCCAAATTATTGCAAAACTAAAACTTAACTTTGAAAGGTTCTGTTTGCAAAACTAAGCATTAAAACCCTTTTGTACACATGCGTAATTGTTTTGCGCAATCGTAGAATAGACCCCAGCAGCCAAGTAGTATTGACACTCGATCGTGTTTGTATTGCTAACCCACTTAATGAATCCGGGCATCACAGAGTGCGTTCGTTCGCATCAATGCGTACCCACATGAGACATATTACTGCTCTCTCAGAAGTATCTCGAACCAAGCACGCGTCTATGCGTATGTTGTTGTTATCGTTTTGTTTTGCATTTGCATAGGGAATCGGCCGTAACTGTACATGGTACATGTAAGAAACTACTCTGCTCCATTTGTATCAGTGCGTGCACTCTGTGAGCATTCAAGAATCAAAATCAAGCTGAGTTACTAGCAACAATTTTTCATCAGTCATCGTCAGACTGTCGAAAGAATGAGATGTCAAATACATACTTTTAACTTCGTTGCGTTATCTAAACTTCTGTGTACGGTTAGTGCTGCCTCCTATAACCTAGTATTATTCCACAACACAAGTATTAAAACAACCACCGCTAATCTACGGGAATAGAACCGGATTCGACGCCTTAACTACGCACGTACGCACACCAGTTGAGAGCGTTTCCGTACTTACATTGAACTTGACTTTTGAACGAGAAGCACCAAACCGAACGGTACAAGGCACAATCGAGTACTGCGGCTAACATCCCGCGGACGGCCGGCGTTTATTATCTTCGGCTTGGATCGCGGTAGATACGCTCTTCTATTCGTGCAACTTACGCACACAGCTGCTGTACCTGTAGAGCAATAGTGTGTATTTGTTCTAGACTTCAGCACAACGGGTTAACCATCGGTGGTACATGTCGGAAACCATTCTGCGATTGATTTGTGTGGTTTGATCTGCTGGAAGGGATTTTATTCACGCATTCTCGTTTAAAAAATATACATGTGCTTATAAACACTTAAGTAATTTTATTTTTATTCTTAAATGAACAAATATTTTAAAAATTAACGTATTCAAACTGTTTCTAACTAACGTTTGGGTGTTGGTGATTTTCTGTAACCTTTGGTGCGAAACATACATACATGTTTGTTTGCATTCGCAATCAAATTTAACAGATGATTAATTTTGTATTGCAGGTTCTTATTGAGCGTTTCTGTGTATGCTCTTTCTAATCCTTATCGGTTAACCCATAATTCACATCAATTCTTATCTGTGTCAACATAGCAAATATAAATTGCACTTCAATCGCAACTTTGTGGATTATTTTTGTCACATCGATTTCGAGATGCGTTACATGCAAAGTTTACACTTGAAATTCAAACAAGCTTTTGAAAATTATACAACTTTTCGCACCGTTTCTACACTAAGGCATTGTTTTAGTTGTGTGTGTAACACGAGGCACCGTATTGCTGGTCGTTGGATGATATTGGTAGTCGATGCTGTCACACTGTCGGTAATGCTCTTCGCGCACCAATGCTGGCAAATGCGCATACTTGATCAGATCGGCTGCCCGTTCGGCTATCATGATCGTAGGTGCGTTCGTATTTCCGGTCGTTATCGTCGGCATTATGCTGGCATCCACTACCCGCAACCCACCTATACCGTGTACACGCAGTTGGCTATCCACAACCGCCATTGGATCGGTGGCCGGTCCCATTTTAGCCGTGCCCGACGGATGGTAAATAGTCTGTGAGTAGTGTTGTATGAGGCACTTGAAAAAGTCATCACCGACGATTCCATGGCACGTGTCGCCATGCTGTGCATCGTAGATGAAGGTTGCGTTTATGCGTCTCATTACGGACGTCTTCGCTACACGAACTCCAAACTTGAGTCCTTCAACCTATCGGAGCAAGCATTATCGAATGAGAAAAGGAAACTAGAAGAGGTAGTACCGTACTTACCAAAATATCCAGATCTCGTTCGATGGCGAAATAATTGGGATGAATTTTTATCTTATCGTACGGATTGGCGCTCGGCAGTTCAAGCCATCCACGACTCTCCGGGCGCATCAGCAATGGCATGATGAGAAATGAATCATGGTACACCCATGATTCAAAATTGCGCGCATAATAATCGTAGGTAAGACCGGCCCCAGCCATACCCTCAGTCCCACCGTCCGAAATGTCCGATTGTGCTGACATAAAGATCTGTACGTCACCTCGCCGGCTGCCCGGTTTGTTGTGCTTGGTATTGATAAAACCCATCACCTCACAGGAAGGCATCGCAAGCAACCGGCCCTGATTGCGAAAGAGAAAATCGCGTGCAGTTGACACATCGTTCACCTCAAACAAACGCACCGAAAGTGGTGTGTTTCCGTGCGGGTTTTGAATCAAAAACACACCTCCACCAGCTGCTACGTGATCTTGCAGGTTTTGTCCAACGCCGGGCAGCTCGTGGATCACACGTATACCATGGCGTTGCAGTTGATCTCGTGGTCCAACGCCGGACAGCATCAGCAGATGGGGACTGTTGAGAGCACCAGCCGAGAGGATGACCTCCTTCGTCACTAGCACGTACTGACGCCGGTTGCCTTTGCGAAACAGGACACCATAGGCACGGCGATCTTTCGGATCGATTAGTATTTTCTCCACCATCGAGTCCATCGATATGTGCAGGTTCTTCCGGTGTGCCACCGGGCGCAAATAAGCTTTTGCCGTACTGCACCGTAACCCATCGCGGATAGAACCATGCAGCGGTGCAAACACTAACTGATCGGGTCCGTTAATTTCGTCCGAAAGCTTCATGCCTAGTTCGCGTGCCGCCTCCAGAAACATTGCTTGCAGAGTCGTGTAGTTTCGAAACAGTTCCACCGTTAACGGTCCCGTCGTGCCGTGATATGGACGTCCAGCAATGTTTGGATCGCGAACATTTTCCATCTTGACAAAGTATGGCAGCACGTCCCGCCAGCTCCATCCCACATTACCCAGATCTGCCCATTCGTCGTAATCTTCCGGATTTCCCCGCACGTACATCATCGCATTAAGCACCGACGAACCACCGAGCACTTTACCACGCGGCCAACTACACCGATTACCGCGCATTCCTTGACAGAAGCGCTCATTTGGTTCCGTTTCAAACTGCCAGTCGAGCGGTCCCTTCTGGAGCGCCGGATACAGATACGGAAGATCGGTGAGAAACGTCTCATCGGTACCAGCCTCAAGCAGCAGTACATTCCAATCACACACCTCCGAAAGACGTGCGGCTACGGCCGCTCCAGCACTACCACCACCAATCACGACGTAGTCGTACACGTCATAGATGAACTGTGACGGGATGTCTTGGACGCGGTTGCGAAAATCGACCACATCCGTGCGCTGTAACCAAATGCAGGCGTCTAGTATCAGTAAAATTAGCGCACTACTGGGACGCGTTAGCAGAATACGCATCCGAGTGTGATGACTTTCCAGTGGACCAAATCCCATCGCGTGATAAAAATAGGCTTGTTTTAACAGTCAACGGAGAAAGATACCACACTAAACTATTGTTTTCGCGACACGAGACACGAGGTTTGAGGTATTCACGCGACGGTTCATTGCAAACTAAGCGGACGAACAGTTGCAGAAGGCTATCGAAGCACGAGGTCTAACGCCACAAAATTGCTATCATCATCAGAATCGGTTCTGCGTGGAGTAACGAAACGGGGTCGTTCCATATAGTAACTGGTAGGGCTCAAAGCCGATTCCTCGTCAATGAGGTGGCTTTACATTTGTGTTGTTAAAACTTTTGAAAAACGGTATTGTTGAAATTGGGCAGCATTATACATCAATTCATTAGCTGTAGTTTTATTGCACTCGACCCCCGCTTGGTTTATCTTGTACTAATAAGTGTTGAATACACCATAGCTTTAAGAGCCCTGAGCGGGAGTTTCTGTTTTGTTGGAATAAGAATGCGTTACTTTTTTTGTGTGTCATTGTTGTTTCCTCGTTAAGACAGTGGAACACAATTGCAACATCGATTTTACTGCTAGCGTCAGTCTGTTTTTCGTGCCTGGTCAGAACGGAACATCGCTATTTCTGTGCTGGCCTCAGAATGAACGCAATCGGTACCTACGAAGTTCGGACGCGTCTTCTCTATACGTCGCGAATCGGTACAGTGTTTTTGCTCCTAATTGACGCCAGCATATGGCTACAGCGACCGGACATTGTGGATTTCCACCATCGCGTTCAACCCATTCCGGGCCCGTTCGTGCAAGACATCTACGATTTTGTGATTGTTGGTGCAGGTTCGGCCGGTGCAGTGATGGCCGCTCGACTTTCCGAAATTTGTCACTGGGATGTGCTGCTGCTGGAGGCTGGCACGGACGAAACGTACCTTACCGAGGTACCATTCCTCTATCCAACATTGCAGACATCGCGCGTGGATTGGAAGTTTCGCACAGAACCGTCCGAACAGTTTTGTCTCGCTATGGAGGATCGCCGATGTCGGTGGCCACGCGGCAAGGCACTCGGAGGCAGCTCAACCATCAACGCAATGCTGTTCGTGCGCGGAAACCCGCGGGACTTTGATGCGTGGCGCGACCTAGGCAATCCGGGCTGGAGCTACAAAGATATGTTACCGTACTTCCTGAAGCTGGAAGATATGCGTGATCCACAGTATGCGAACCTTTCCTACCACGGTCAGGGTGGTCCGATCAGTGTGGAACGGTACGGGTACCATACGCCGTTGCGCAATCATCTGCTTGCCGGGTTAAAGGAAATGGGTCTTACGAATCGGTACGGTGAAGTGAATGGACCAGTGCAAAGTGGATTTGCCGTTCCGCATGGGTCCATCCGGAATGGGTTACGATGCAGCACGGCTAAAGGATATCTGCGACCTTCAGCGTCACGTAAAAACCTGCACATATCCACCAAAACCATGGTTGAGCGCATTTTGATCGATCCGACTGATCGACGGGCATACGGAGTGCAGTTCGAGAAGGAAGGCCGACGGTACTATGTGATGGTCTCGAAGGAAGTGATTCTTTCCGCCGGTGCACTCAACAGTCCGCATTTGCTGATGCTTTCCGGAATAGGACCACGCGAACAGCTCGAACGCCATGGTATTCAAGTAATCCAACATCTTCCCGGTGTTGGACAAAACCTACAGGATCATGTAGCAACCGGTGCTGGTGGTTACACCGTACAACAACCGCCCGGTAGTGGACCACTAGCGTACGATTTTGCCGAAGCGGTAGGCGTTGACACTTTACGGCGATTTTTGTTCAATAATGACGGCATGCTTTACGGGATGTCGTTGTGTGAGGTGATGGGGTTTTTGAACACCAAATATCAAGACCCGTCACTGGACTGGCCTGACATTGAACTGTTTCTCGCTAGTCTCTCCGATCTCACGGACGGTGGTCGATTCGGTAAGCGTGGATCGGGTATGAGCAATAAGTACTACGCCGAGGTGTATGAGGAACAGATATACCAAAATTCCTACATGGTGATCCCCATGCTATCACGTCCACTAAGCAGCGGGTGGTTAGAGTTGGCCAGTAAGGATCCACACGAACGTATCCGCATATATCCCAACTATTTTCACGATCCCAAGGATATGATGGTTTTGGTAGGTTGACTGAATATACCGGGATGTGGACTACATGTTTCACGCACACTTTGTTTACTTTGTAGATCGAAGGCTTAAAGTTTGCTGAGGCTCTTGCAAACACATCTGCGATGCGTAAAATAAACGCCACCCTGATCGACTATTCTCGATCACCCTGTCGACCTGATCAGTTTCCCAACAAGGACGACTTCTACGTTTGTCTAGTGCGCCATTATACTCAAACAATTTATCATCCGTGCGGGACGGCAAAGATGGGACCGATCACCGATCCGATGGCAGTAGTCGATCGCTTTCTGCGCGTCCACCATATTGGTGGATTGCGAGTTGTTGATGCGAGCATCTTTCCCGTAATTACGACCGGAAACACGAATGTACCGACTATTGCAACCGGAGAGAAGGCGGCAGATATTGTTAAGGCAGCATATGCATCAGATCTAAGGGCACACGCAGATTCACTGCGAGAGTGTAAAACACTTCACGTTGACTATTCCGCTAAAGCAATGGAACAGGGATAGGTGTAAGGGGAAAGATTCACGAAATTAATCTAGGAATTGTATAATGACGAGCACGAATACGCTACTTACTTAAAACGGTGCCAAAAATGGAAAGGTTCCAAACCGTATTGCATAAATTTAGGGGTTCTTAGTCTAAGGAAGAGATCACATGTAAATAATCAAGCTAGAGTCGCAGGCTCTGAGTAAATTTGCTTTACAATTTATATTTAATCTCACCGTATAACCTATACTACATGTATTTCCTTTGTTTTATTTCCTTTGCAATTAATACTACTGGTTGGTGTATAAATTAGATTTCTTATTAGATATTCACATACACATTCATTCTTTACGTTCACACACCCAAAATAATAGAAATCATCTTTCATCACATTACTATCGCATGGAAGGGAAGGTTCTTTTTTACATTAGATCGGTGTTTGAGAGGATAGAGAGCAGACTATTCGATTCTTGCAGTTCTACGCAACGCCTCGCTTGATCCAGAAGTCTTTTATCAGGTCGGCACCCTTCTCCGCTATCATGATAACCGGTGCGTTGGTGTTGGCACTGACGAGCTTTGGCATAATGCTGGCATCGATTACACGTAGCCCGCGTATTCCGTACACACGTAGCTGCGGATCCACCACAGCCTGCTTGTCCCAGTACGGGCCCATCTTGCACGTACCGACCGGATGGTAGATCGTGCACGTGTAGTGTCGAATCATGCACTCCCAGTACAGATCCGTGAACATCTGGATGTGTGCACAGCCTGGAAACTTGTACGCACTCAGCGTCGACTGGTACTTCTGCATCGTTTGTGTTCGCGATAGTGCGTACGCGATCTTCACACCTTCGATCAGTGTACGCATATCGCGATCATCATGCAGATAGTTCGGGTAGATGTACGGATAATCGAAGGGATTGCTGCTTCGCAACTTGATCGTTCCGACACTATGCGGTCGTAATAGCATCGGTATTATGCTCCACGCGTCCATGTTGTTGATCGGTTTGAAGACGGAATTGTAGAACGCTTCCGTCAGACCGTGTGCCTTGCGCAGCTGGTTTCCACCGTCCGAGTTGGTTGAACCGGATACGAAATGAAACTCAATGTCCGGATAGTCGTCAGACGCGTTCACGTACTTCGTGCTTACGAAGGCGAGACCTTCCACTCCTCCAAGAATGGTTAGCGGACCCTGTCCCAGTACGGCGTACTGCAACACGGTCGACATCGAATGATAGCGGTTCTCCACAATCGATACCGGTTGGTTTACCATAAATGTAAGCCCTCCAAGTCCGATGTGATCTTGCAGATTTTCACCAACCGGCAAATCCTTGATCAGCGGAATCCGATGCTTGGCCAGCTCACTCTTCGGCCCAATGCCTGAGAGCATTAGAATTTGTGGTGAGTTGACAGACCCACCAGAAACGATCACCTCTTTGGAGGCACGAACATGATGTAGCTTCCGATCGCGAATGAACTCCACTCCGAACGCGATCTTACTGATCGGATCGATCATGACGCGTGTAACGTGGGAAAACATCGCCACATGTAGATTGGCTCGCAATCGTGCTGGTCGAAGAAACGCTTTGCCGGTACTACAACGTCCTCCACGACGAATCGTTCCTTGTGCGATCATGAACCCGGTCTGCTTGGCACCATTTAGGTCCCGGTTTTCGTAGCCCATCTCCACGCCCGCTTCCACAAATGCAGCCGCTAGCGGTGTGTGGTAAGGTGCTTCTCCAACCGTAAGATAGCCGCCGGTGGAATGGTAGGGTGTGTTGGCCAGATATGGATTGGTGTTGTCCTCCGACTTCTTGAAGTAATACAGTGCATCCTTGTAGCCCCAGCCGGTGTTACCCATCGCTTCCCAGTTGTCGTAGTCTTTCTTGTTACCGCGCAGATAAAGCATGTAGTTAAGTACACTCGATCCTCCAAGCACTTTACCACGCGGCCAGTTGCACCGTCCACCATTCATGCCTACGTACAAAAATATGGAAAATGAAGAAGTCATTAAATGTGTGAGTAAGGGCTTTTCAACAATCACGTCTACCAACCTAAACAAAACGTTCCTGACGGTTCCGATTTGTATTTCCAGTCCAGCTTACTGAGCTGTAGATAGCCCGCCATTAGTGGTACCTCGGAGATCTCCGTCTCATCGCCTCCCGCCTCCAGAAGTAGCACATTCCAATTCTCCACCTCGGTTAAACGATTAGCCAGAACAGCTCCTGCAACAGTGGAGGAAACAAACAGCGCAGCAAATCTTAAGTCCCGTTCACGGCGTACATTAGTGCATATCATTAACGTCAATCTTACCGGCCGATCCAGCGCCTATAATTATAAAGTCATACTTGTCCAGCATAATCTCGGTCGGGACGTCAATAACACGCGCCTCCGGATCCATGAACTCTTCGTACTGGAAATAGGCAATCGCTGCAACAAGCATCGGCACAAACCAACCAACACTCGAGGCTGCTGTGGCCACTGATCCAAACGCTGCACCGACAAGCTCACTCATTTTGCGTTACGAAGTATTAAAGTTCACACACTAAACGGAATTGTTCTGCTTGATGCAGTAAACTCTCTTCATTGGTTGATTTAAATTAACTTCAAGAACTCATTTCACGTGGTGTTCTTGTCACTGGGTCGATGTTGGATTCACTGATCTTCACTCTCAATACTTCATGTTTGCCCTGGTTATCCAGACCTATAAATAAGAAAATGAATTCGCTTAGTTCGTAGCGTTAAGAGATCCTGAAGTACTAAAACTAAATCACAAAAACTACGTAATGTTTTCATTCATCAGGCAAGCTTTCTACTTCATTGCTCGAATGAACTTTCTACACCGTTCGGTGTTGTGCAAATTAAACGGCTCAATATGTAATCAGTATTAGTCATCAATCATACAACTTCCATTACTTCCATTAGGTGTTGGTTCACACTTCTTGTCAACTTCCACTAGCTTCCACAGCACGACAACTGACACATAGCTGCATGGAGTACGCATTTTAAATTTGGATGCACTAAGCAACAGTTTACGTTGCGTTTCTCTGCATAACACCCATACCCTTTGCTTTGGGAAAGTAGATGGGGAAAGGGTCCTGAAACCTCAAACATTGACGGTCACATTACGTCCGATGATTGATTTCGATGACACACTGATAAAACGCTTGTGAAATCGTCTTCCAGTAGACCTTACGTCACGCCACGATGGTACAACCATTTATTCGCCACAAAACTATCGAAATTTAATGCACGCGGTGCACGCTTTCTTCAGCTCCGGTGGCGTAGAATAAACGCAATACCATAGATTGCGGGCTCGATCACGTACGATTGCCGAAAATTTTAACGATCGTGCCTGTGAATGTCTGGAAAGTGGTTTTATTTTCTTCGTGCCCTTCCCTTAACGGGGTTTTGGAAAAGTTATGTCTCGAAACAGTCGTGCGTTCCGGCGCTACGTGAGGGGAAACTATAAATCGCGTTACAGTTTGTCTGATAGTCACCGAAAACTGTCCCCAATTTCTTATTTGCACTGTGTGGTAATTAATCAACTAATATTGCGGGGCATCGATTCCCGTAAAAAGAAAATCACATTATTGACTTCCTATCACATGTGCTGATGGGCGAGTACTTTCCGAACGGACACCTGGCTGTAAGTTACGTGTATACATGCATTTCAAAACTTGCGTAAGTCAGAATGCTTCAAACCTGATAGGATTGAGATATCACTTTCACTGATTGAATGTTAACGTTGGCATGATCTCTGGTGTAGGGCGAAAGAGAAAACAGAACAGCTGCGTGCAGGCTTCGTGAAAATGCATTTACAAGCATCAGCTGCACACCTTTTACAACAACGTGGACCGCCCGGGTCCATTCACGTTGTTCACTTTCTGTCACTTTCATCTTCGGCGAGCACACGCAATGACCGATTCCCTTTTGTGCCCTACGCGTTTCTCTAATTTGAACATCTCATTCACAAGATCTCACGACGGCATCTTCCGACGGACCGGTGCCAACGACCTTAACCTCCACAGAACTAAATGTGGACAGAAACGAGTTTTCAATTTCCTTACTGCTCTGGCAATTCCGTGAGATCTCTAGACGTAAGAGAAAAAGGTTGTAAAGATTTTGAGACAGTAAACTTTACATGTTGCACGTTACAATTCCAAGTCCAAGGTTTTGTTTGAAGTCTAACGTCTAGAACTACGAAATGTATAAAAATAGCTGCACCACGAATGACCAACTCTCATCCCAACCATTTGGAAAGCTTTTTTTGTTCCTTAGTCACCTCCATTCCAGATGCAAGACCCACTTCTTCACATTCATTTCAGCTTTCTTCCCGAGCAAGGGAATCCCGCGCGTTTATTCCGCACCAAAACAAGAAATGGGTCATAAGACCGCGTTACCGCCTTCTGTTTCTTTGATCACCGCGCCTCTGCACGCCTTTTGTGGCACTCACTACGTGCAGACACAGCACCTAGACACACACACACATACACCTTTACACAGGAAATGAGATACACGGTAACACATCCCGCATCATTCTTTTGGAAAGTAGGTCTTCTTCAGGTCGTACGCTTCGACGATTTTCTCCTGTTCTTAATGTAAGCCCGCACTCTAGGTATTTCGGGTTATTTCCATCCCATCACACATCCCTAATAGAACCAGCAACAAGTACTCCTCCCGACGGCTCTCCTGCATTATTCTGACCTGTTTTTTCACATTTATATTCCACTTGTTCGCTGCTACCCACCATTCACTTCACGCACGTACACGAGATCCTATCACCGAACCATCGTGATTGGAACTGTTGTGGTGGAGTTGCTTCCCGGGCAGCACTAACTGCAGGTTCCACGGAAGAAAGTTGGAGCTCAACTGACGATGGGTCCGAGACTCGCCCGATCGCATTGGTTCCGGCCGTCAGTCAGCCATCCACTCTCGCCACCGTGTATCGTGGTGGAGGATCTCCAGCAAAGGGTCGGTTACCAGTCGGCGGATACCGTTACCATCGTACACCAATCGTCATCTTCTTCTCGCCGATCGGTAATAGTGGAGTTGCAACAACCAGCTGTTGGTTTGTTTGGCCGTCCATCTTCGGACTCCACGGAGGTCTCTGGCAACTCTTTCGGAGAGATTCGTTTCCGGTTTTTTGCAGTTAAGATGCACAAGATCCAAGAGAATGTTGGAAAGAATGTCTAATCTGATGCCAGCCGAATGGCGTGTTGCATGATAGGTGGAAAAATAACCCACTCTGTCCGATAACATATGGGGGCATTCGCCAAACTGGAAAGTAGTACTGGTAAAGGTAATACACCTCTTCTGCCATTGGCCCAAAACCAGTTTCGCACTGCTGTCAATGTACTTGAGACTACTTTTGACACAACTCACTGTGTGAGGTGGACTGCGAGAGTGCAGCTTATGCAACTTCATTCTTCGGAGGTTTTTGGAGTAGCCGTTATTCGTAAACTACTGCTCCATAAAATAAACCACTCCAGATCGTCGTACATAGTTGCCAATTTTCTTTTATAGCGGCATTCTCGCTCATTTTGAGTAAGACATCAGAAAAAAATCTTGGTTTGTAAATAAAACAACAATTTTACACTCCAATGTCAATGTCATGGTTGGGAGGTTTGTGCCATCACACTGACCATTGCGGCTTTAGGGTTGAAGATACAGATATAGCGGCACCTACTACTTCTTCCTTTTGCTGGCTTTGTGTTTCTTATTGTTTTCCATCTTTCCTTACACTTTGCTGGACCTGTATTAATACCGGTTTGTGCACGCAAGTAAACCCTTCACATCAAGCACATGAACTATGCGCTCAGTTCACTAGCCGGGTACTCGAGCACCCTGCGTACGTGCCATTTGCCATGCACCAACTTTATTTACTTCACTTCACTTTCTGTGTCTGTGGACCTCTGTGTCTGAAGAGGACACTTGCATTTTCCGACCAGTCTGAGTCATCGACTTCGGGACGCCCGAGAGAAAATGCCCATCGAGACATTGCCACCGACTGACGGACATTGGGTTGTAAGCTTCCACATCTGTCTATACGTTTGTCCTCAATGTCGTCCATATCCGCATAACCAAAAACGCTTCTGTCCATCACATCTGTTGCCTGTCGTTCGGATTATTGTTTACTGCAGCTATATTGTTTTCCTTTTCTCTTCCTCTTTTTTTTTGTTTCAGGAGGTATGCGTTTTGTTATCATCGTATGCCTACTTCTTAACCTAACACACCTACCTAACACACCAAACAGTATACGTCATATCACGCAAATCAGAGACATCAGGTTCAGTAGTAGGTCACTGTTACACCTTCTTATGTTCCACGATGGGATGGACACCTTTCGTATAACAATTGTTTGCGAATGTTCTACACAAACGAAACCTTAATGAATAACAATTCCTGCTTCTTCTCTGGGATCACCTTACTGCGGTTTAAATCCAATCTCCGGCTTCTTCTTCATCTGCGATTAAGCTGCTAGCATCCCAATGATAATGCTCAAGTAACAAATTGCCAATTATTAGATAAAATAATAGATCGATTATAGATAGTGTGATTGTAGCCTTCATCTCGAAAATGCGCCCATGCCATCCGTTTGTAATTTGTCACCCACGATCGCGCACCTCTGATTCGACATCCATGCGTTCAGTGGCGCCTAAATGTATGCAACTTTCACTTTTGGCGTTAGATCAGTAACACAGTACATAATCGCAAACAAAATAAAGGTTTTACATCTAGAACAACTCCTCATGCAGCAGTTTTACAACAGTTTTCTATCGAACATTATTAAATGCGTCTTTCTTTCCACTGCATTCCAGGTGGTTGCTGTGGCTCCACGAAAAAGCGCACCATCGTAGGTGGTTGGGCATGGGCCTGGTGGTTAGTGACCGATGTGCAGCGGCTCTCGCTCGAGGTGATGACCCTCAATCCGATGTGCGAAATGGTCGAAACGGCCCAGGGTGTCCCACTGACCGTGACCGGTGTGGCACAGTGCAAAATCATGAAGGTATTTATGCTGGACGCTGAACCGGACGGTGCGGAAGCCGCCCCCCTGCGTTCGGCAGTCCGGTTGTGTCCATTTGTTCATCCTTTTTACTATCTTTTAGGTTTCTTTTTATATTTTAAATACTTTGTAGAGTTTTTCTTTAGTTGTTGTAGTACTTAACGTATGAATGAAATGTTTCACTTCACCGTATAGCAGAGCAGAGCCGAGCTGCCGAGAGTAGCTGCTGCCCCATTAACCAAGCGCAGACAACATTATACTTTTGTTTGTTTAGAGTTGCCGTTGTTTTGTTCCTGTTGCTGGAGATATTTTGTATCATGTATTTTTTTAAATCATATTTAACTATTCTTTTTCTATAATTGATAGTACAGGTAGCTCTTTTGTAGCATGGCAGTAATTATTGAGCTAACTTAATTCATTTTATTTTCTATAAACAGCAAATAAGTTTAAAGTTACGCTACTTTTAATATGATTGCGTCTATATTTAAGTAAAATTATTTAGCAAAGACAAACTTATTCAGTTATTATAACCATCTTTCTGTATTATTTGCGCTCCTTCGACGCTGGACTGTTCAGCGCATTATTTCTGCATGATGAGTTTCAGTAAGTGAATAGCTGCATAGTATGGATCGGATTCTATTTTTCGTAATGAATTGTTTTTAAAAAACATGTATAACTCCAGTTAAGGATGTTGTGTTTAATATCTTACAGCCATATAAAACACATTCTATTATTTATTTTGTAGTTCTTAAGATAATCTTTCCTCTTACTCGATAGCAATTTACTGTCTGGTTTTTATTTTAGATCAAAAGAGAAAATGTAAGTTTATAGTTCATTCTATCTTTCTTGTGATGTGTCTTTAAGCACCCACCCTCCCCTCTCTCTAGTGTGTTGCCACCATTGTAGCCACCAAGCCCAAATTGAACCAATTGTGTGTCGCTATTGTGCTCTGATTTGTGTACCTCGATGTGTGCAATAAGTGCTAATGCGTTCTCACACCACACCCGACCACACGTATATATGCTTGCGTATTATTATTTTGGTTTTCTCTAGGATCGATTTGCTCTGTTACAAATGTCTGTGTTAGCTGCAATTAGGAAAACTAAGTTCCTTTGTACCAAATAAAAGGGAAATGCTTTTTATTGTAGACATTCTACGACACATATGTGTGGGGCTTCCTGTTGGGAATCAAAGTTTAGTACGATCTGAACATTCGGGATGTGCGCAATGTGTTTGCGTGTGGAGTTAATCTTAACCGTACTGTTCCTTTGGCTGCTCTACCCATCGTGGGCTATTACGCGTTCAGGAAAATGTGAATCCTTAGCATCAGTAGAACCTTCGTCGCAAGGATTCCTTCTTAGTGGTTCGCTTCTATACTTTATGCCGGATCGTGATCCAAACAGTCCGTTCGTTGCATTCACCAACCACACAGCGTACGGGTACTGTTTGAGGACGCATCTCGAGTGGTTGCCGAACCACATCAACCTAACGCTCGTATGCGACTGTCCGGAGAGTTCCATCCATCCGAAGTTAGTACCCGACATCCTCGAGCGAAACATCACTTCAAAGCCCTGGACAACGATTCAGCTGGTGTACGCGATACGGAACAAGCTCGCAATCGTGTATGGGTGTCACGATCATGGCAATGATACTGTCTCCGAAGGAATCATCACTGTAGCACGCACGTTACGCAACTTCGAACAATACACAATCAGTTATCGGGCTACAATTTACGCATCGTTCTGGACGTATCAGAAGCCTCTGATGGAGAGCCTACAGCGGTACGAGATGAACCACAGGAAGGCACTGGGTTGCAACTTCCGACACGAGTTCTACCTATACCGAGGACTGACCAAATCTGACATCGCTCTAACTGCGGTGTTTGGCATGATGGCGATTAGCGTGGTGTTGAGCTTGTGTGTCCGATTTTGCTTCATTTATATGCGTGTCCTTTGCAAGGATTTTTAGAAAGATAATTAAAGCGGCTTAATGTTAATTTGAAAGAAATTCCAGGACAGTGCTCACTGGCTTATACATTCATAGTTTTAGCGCATTATTACATCTGCACTGCGTGAGAAATGTGTTTTTCCCTGTGCACAGGATTGATGGATGTGTGCTTGCTTCGTAGCCGTAGTAGATAGCTATGTTTTATTTAAATTATTTACGTCATACTATGTACCTTCCATATTAAGTTCGTGATTTTGTTTAATTTTCTTTTCTCTTTTTAGCTTCTCACCGTAGCCTGTTGTTTCGCTTTTCGAAATTTAGCTTTGTTGTTCTTCTTTTTCTCACTTTCTCAATATCCTTATTTTACGTACATACTTATGATTATGATTTTTATATTACCCTATATGTTGATTTTATATTTTTATAAGAAAAAGAAATGAAAAAGAAATTAACATCCTTATTCAGTCGGTTATCATTCATCGTTTCCTGGTTTCCCGTTTCCCCCCCCCCCCCCTTCCATGGATCCTTTCCTTTCAAGAAACATCCCATGTTTCATGCCAAATCAATCTCACCAACTTCAACCCCCAGCCTCCCCCTCCCCCCCGCAGTCCTGCCCTTTCATTTCATCAAAACGCTCATCGCCAATATCCGTCACTATTTCCGTTTGGTTTTCCGTTTTTTCTTCGACGAACTTTCTTTTTGAAACCTCCCCCGCCCCACCCACCTAGATAGAAAGCTAGTGAGTAAAACATTACTACCAACCATCACCCAAGCGCATAGAGCTCAGTTACGAATTAAAGCGATTGCTAGAACACGGGGTTTCCTCTGATACTTTGGCCTGGCGCGCTCAGCAATGATCTTATGATTTTGTGTGTGTTTGTCTTATTTTCTTCTTTTTTCCCTTTTCTTTTCTCCTAGAAAATGATCTCAAATCTCTCTAGTCACACATATATTCGTGCCGTCATCCTAGATTGTAATGGCTTGATGAGACCCGTGTATTAGCGTGCTTGCCTGAAGGTGTTTTGTTTTTCCATTTCCTTTGGTTCGAATGTGTTTATCTTGTTTTTACGTGTGTGACCATACGCGTGCCATTTTGTGCGAGCTCCATAGCCGATTCGAAGGTGTGTGTGTTTGTTGTATAGTTTTTTTTATAGGATCTTTTTTTTTCTTTTGTTTTCTTGTTGAGTTAATAGTTTATCTACTACATAGAGTTCTGATACGTTTCTGCCGTGTACTTCTATCGCTCCATAGTTCAATAGAGAAATAAAAACAAACTGTCAACCGTTAGGGTTGCAAAAGCGTGTGTGCGTGTTGCGAACATTTTCTTTTTTTTGTTCCCTTCGTTTGTTTACGTTATCATACAACCCATGAAACACGTTTGAATGAGATAGATTGTATTAGTTTTCAAACATTTTGGAATGATTTTTCGCGATTAGTTGATTTTTCTTCTTCAAAGTGGTGTGCAAATATTGCAACGAACTAGCCACGGGAATGCTTACATGTAACTTTAAGTAAAAAGAGATTGTCAAACGTTTTGTTTTTGTTTTCATTTCGAAGGCAAGCATACCTTCGGATGGAATCGTTTTAAAAACAATTATATTTTCAAATGTTTGTCGTATACAATTTCGATTGCTATCACCTTTTTCAGCCCTTTTTTTGCGCTCTCTCGCACCTGCTGTTCACGAATGAAATACAAATAAAAATGTAAAAAAGAAACCCTAAAAAACAATAATTGTTTCTCTCACACTCACCTAAAGCTACTCATTGTTTGAAAATATTGTTGTGAATAAATTCCTTTTCTGTTTTAATCTCTTGTCTTGCCTTCTCGTTGACTGTTGCTGTCGAAATTGTTGATGTTCACTCACCACGAAAACTTAAAATTCTTGTTTTTCTAATTGGCACCAAAGGCAACTTTTAAATCCTTCAGATCCAATGTGTGTGCACTAGAACATAGTTCAAACTTTTCTCGTTTTGTTCTTTCCTTTTCTTAAATCCTTTACGCAAGCCTCTATAAATCGCGTCAGACACTAGTTTCGATCGTGTTCCCTTAACGGTTTCGCGCGCTAAATAAATGAAAAATCTTAATCGCGATCGATTAGCTGCGGACGTTCGTTCGTTAGTCCGTTAGTTTGTTTGTTTTTTCCAAAAGTCGAATAGGATAGAGTCCTTACCAAAATCCCAAACGGGCATCGCGACGGATAGCTGTTTCTCATCCCCGACTGTGGTTTTTCTTTCTCGTTTCATTTCTTCTTCTTATAGATGATGAACGTCTATTATTTTCACCATCAGGCCGACGAGCTGCTTGGTACGGCGAGTGAACAATTTTTGGGCAAATCGGTGAAGGAGATCAAGATGACAATCCTGCAAACGCTCGAAGGTCACTTGCGAGCCATTCTCGGTAAGTTTGGGGAAGTGGGTTGTAGCTTCCAACCGTGTGATCTTACTGAAAGGTAGATAAGGAAACAAATACTTGGTTAAAAATATTCCAAAAATTATTTTATAATATTAAAGAAATGACGTCAAATCCATAAATTTAACTTACCCTAGCTCATCGGTTGTTCGTGTCTGGGCAATAGGTCAGTTT
This sequence comes from Anopheles culicifacies, assembly GCA_000473375.1. Lineage (NCBI taxonomy): Eukaryota > Metazoa > Arthropoda > Insecta > Diptera > Culicidae > Anopheles > Anopheles culicifacies. The sequence goes on along the minus strand of KI422908.1, from coordinate 13,885 downwards.
GAGAAATGTTAAGCCCCATGAGATTCATTTCTCTCCTCGTATCTCCCATCCATGATGGTAGCGTGCAGTTTAATGCTTCCCATGCATTTTACTCCATTCGTCTTCTAACCAAATGCCATTCAGCTCCAGCTCAACATAATGGAGCTCGAATGATCTCATGTCGAAAGAGCGAAACTCGTCAGAAAACAAAAAGCAAGCAGAATAATGCAAGCATGTGGTGTACATGGGAAGAAGTTAAATAAACACTACGGCTCACGAAAAAAAGAAAAAAACAAAAGAATTACGTTAATGTTGCTCTTGTGTCCCAATCGATGGACTAGCAATGTCGGTCAGCCATCAGTCAGCAGCGCAAAGTCACGTCCGCCACAAAGTGCAGAAATGTATAATTTGCGAAAATCCTCTTCTAGTATGTTCAGCTAGTGGGAATATGTGTTCTATTCTTTTCTATCATAAATTTATAGATTGTGGTAATGATAATGTCACACAGTCGTTGTTCTTGATAACAATGTTACCGTTTTTCAAACATCAAGAATATATCCTTACGGGGTGTGCGGCTGATGCAACAATGCATTACAAATATGTAAACGGAATGCTCTTGCAGAAAGCGTGTGAAGAGACCGTCGCTGAACGAATCTCTCTCACCGTACCGGCTCACTACAGCGGTTCACTCACTCGGTCTCATATCGCCTGCTCACTACGAGTGTTCATTGCAGGGTTAACCGGTGGATGTAAATATATAGTAATTTGTTAAAAAAAGAAACACATTTTGCAATTAGCGCGAGAAAATACTTTATAATTAAGTTTCATTTGTTAATTATTAATGAATTTAATGGTATTAATTTGAAATACTTCATGTGGTATTATTTTAGTAATACGCTTTGGTCTTTCTTACCAAAAAAAAAAAAACTTTTAATTTTTGAGGTATTTTGAGTATGGCAGATCAACCAATCATTAGTGCTTGGAGGGAAAAGAGGGAGACTATTAGGAGAATAGTTTGACGTTCCAGAGCCTTGCAAATATTTTTTTTGAAGAGACTAAAATGGAATTGGAGCAGCGCCTGTGCCGGTCTCATTCGGGCCGTTCCCCCCGTACGCAGGACTGACTATCCTGTTGCGGGTAAATTGAAGTCACGGAAGTCAGAAATGACAAACCAAAACTTCTCAAACTTGTGGAGCCATAGAAGAAGAGGAATGGAACTCATCATCTTTACCGATGGGTTTCGTTTAAGTTTTGAGTTACAAGAAAGAGAAAATAAATTTCTCAAAAATTAGCAATTTTAGAGTCTTAAAAAGTGTGCTAAATGTTTCATAGATAAAACTTACCATACTCTGTCTATACTCTATTAAAACACGACATCAAAAAGTGTCATCAAAGTCGTGATATTTGCTATTTGCTGTCGCAAAAAAATGCATTGAAATCGAAATGTCTCGCCTTCCTTGCACAAGGCGTACATTCACACTTAGAAATGAAAAAGTTCTTCGCTAACCCTGCAAATATCATTGCAGAGCGAAGGTAAATGTTGAAATGCGCGCCAACCAACGGACAGTCGCTTTTCGAACCAGACTCGTACAAACAGTCAACGTGAGCACGTCATTTATTGCATCCACCCTAAGTAGCGTTGTGATAAGTGTAACTTTAGAAGAAGTTTTCTTGAGGCCAACACGAAAACAAAGTACCAAATCCAGTTTCCGTGCGTACGATCGCAATCATCAACAGCACTATTGCTTACGCATTATAATCGTGCGTCATACAGTGTTTTTGTTTTTTGTGTGTCTTCGGTTAAGAATCGTAATACTAACAGTGATTCAAACGGTTATGAAAGTCTGAACTAAAAAGCGTAGTGTTAGCGTGCAATGACATGTTATTAGGCCGCACCAATTGTCTCGTTAGAAGTATCAACGGCTTACAAAGTTGCTTCTACAAAGTGTCTTGAAGTGGTCTTGAGTAGAGAAATAGATTATACATCAAGCTATTGGTAATTTATCGCTACTTACTGGTACTGGTTTGTCGAGTTACTGAGCACATCCGCCACTGGCCACTGCAATTTGC
>KI422907.1:4710-34053 GCA_000473375.1 Anopheles culicifacies | reverse complement strand
GCTACGTTTTTGATTTTTTGTTGAAGAATGGGTATGGGAGCATTAGTTCTGTGATAGCTTTCGTAACATGAAAATACTTGTCCAACATTTCGTTAATTGAAAATATTTTATTTATACCCATAAGGAACACTTCATATATCTCTTCTCTTCTAAACGCTTTGGCCTGCCATTCCAGGCATCCGTGATTTAAATATAAACGGGAGAACAGTTCGGATGGGATTCCATCTCCGATCTTGTTGTGTGAAGATCGGCGCCACTATCTCTTAGACCACCGAGCCATTCCTTTTTAGTTGTTTAGTTAGAATAATATAAAAAGTTGAAGAACCTTTTGCCATTAGTTTGTAAAACCTTCTTAAAGTCAGTCTTAATTCAAGTAGTAGTTCAAATAGCAATTCAAGCACACAAAGTTAGCGTAAATGAGCGAAATACACACGAACGACACATTACTTTCCCTTCTTCCCTTTCTTGGGTGCCTTTTGAGGTTTTTGCTTTTTCTTGCGCTTAAACTGTCCCAACCCCTTGCGTACCATTGTGCCCCTCCACCAGGATTGGATCTTGATCGCCGATCGCATCTGCTTGTTGGCGAGCGCTAGCTGCTGTTCGCGCTCCTTCATAAATTCGGCACAAATTTTCAAATCCTTCTCACGATGCTTAAACAGTATGGTCATCTCCTCGAACTGCACCTTCAGGTTCACTATCTTGTCCTTGTGCTCGGCAATCTGTGCATCCAATGCTTTAATCTCACGCTGATACTTATCGGTCCAAAAGGCGATCTTTTCGCTAATCTGATCGATGCAGTAGTTAATGTACACTTTGGGAGCATCGGAGGGGGAAAACGCGATAAACGATTATTCCTGATAAGGTGTGAATTTGTGTGCAAGCGCGATAAGCAATCGGGAACACTTACCATCAATCTCACTTTTCAGCCGCAGCTCACGCTCGATGTTTGCCTTTGTCTGGGTTGACGTTTGAACGAGATCATTCTCCTTGCCCTGGATGATGATGCGGGCCTGTTCGTGACGGGTACGCTCCCACTGCTGGACCAGCTTGGTTTTGATATCGTTCTCAATGCGTGCATCTTTCAGCTTCGTTTCCAGATCGAATATTTCATCGTCCAGCTGTTTCAGTACGTTCTTGCATTCCCGATTGACGCCCTCTAGCTGGGTTTGCAGAATTTTAAGCTTCTTCTCATTCAGGATGCTGTCCCGAATCAGGATCAGCTCTTCCTGCTCGCTTTGTATATCATTGTCCATGAATGTTTGCAGCGTCTCGAACGTACCGAACTCAGCCATCTCCGTGTGCGTATCCGATAGCAACTTGCGTAAGTTGGAACTGAAATATGCAAACAATGCAGTAAAGAACCGTCGAAAGGACGAAAGCTTCGTTTCCTGCTACAATACGTACATATCATTCTGTAGCTTTACAAGAATCATTTTGCCCATCGCCAAATCCACGACCATATTTTCGCTCAGCAGCTGGTTTTTGTATGCCGGATCGAAACGGACGTGCATCGGTGGCTTTCGGACGATCGGGGCACTCGTTTTGTCGCCATCGCGATTAATCACGATCAGCTTGTAGGTCGCTTCCTCAATAATTATGTTTATCATACCGCTTTCCATCTCATTGAACATAGCTTTCGGACCTAGCTGGCTGCTGGATTCGGCTGTTGAGGCTGAAGGGTATATGGTTCTTCAGCATGCCCTATGTATTATGGCACATTTTCGCCAACTTACCCCTGGTTGTAGTATCACTAACATCTTCACTTTCAGACGATTCGGTCGAATGAAAATTCGGCTTCGATAGGTCACACATGTTGCTTAACTTTATACAATCCCGTCCGACTTATATTACTGTTTATTTACCGACATTTTTAAAACATGTTTTGCGTATACGACCAACACAAAAATAATAGTTGATCGGTCTCCTAGCAACCGATGTACCGACCGGCATGCGCACCTGTACTCCGTTTTTTTGTGTTGTTAACAACAATAATTGATAAACTAACTAACTAATTTGATTGATTCCTTCATAGTAACTGCATATTTCATGTACACACAAAATGCTTTTCTTATTACAGTTTTTGACGCTTTTTGCTAGTGTCGTTGTCGTTCTCTTCTGATTCGTCACTACATTCTTCTTCATCCGGCGGAGCTAAAAACGAAACGTGTTACTAAATATTTGCCGTAACTAGTATAATTATCGCTCCACTGTACAGTAGCTTCCATACCTTTTTCGTTTTGCGCTTTGGTAGTGCCGCTTGATGCTGCCTCTTCTTCCACGATCGCACTTAGCAAATCGTTCATTGCTTGCTTTACCGCCTTAACACTTGCAATCAGGTCACTCATTTTTTCACCCTGAACCTCTTCCTGTAAAACTTTTGGAGCACCGCTGCGTTTAATTTCTGCTACAACCGTAGGCATCTTTCTTCAGGCACGCGAATATTTTAAGACCAAAGTTGGTAAACATAACAAAGGCATGTTGTTGTTCGTTGGCGCATGTGACATTTGCATCGGGCTAGGGCCGCTGCACACTTGATGCACAGTTTTCAATTTCAATTGTACAATGTTTGGTGAGAAAATCTTCATTATTGGTTTTTTTATGTTTTACAAGTAGATTTTAAATTCAATTTAACACTTTTGGCAATATTCACATACAGAAATATTGCTCCTTATTTCCTTAAAAACACAGCATTAAAAAGGCCTTTTCCAAATCGTTTACGTCAAAATCTGTCAAAATAGCACGCAATGTCAAAAAAGCCCAATGAACCGACCTCCCGTCTAGCCACTTTGGAATAAAGAATTAGCAAGAGTGGATCAAAGTTTTGTTTACGATTGTTGGTGCAATATTCGCTAGATTCGACCGTGCGTGCGTCCACTAGTGGGCTGTCCATGATTCAGTGATATACTCCCTACCACCCACAATGCGATCCTGGACGACACGATGGCTTTCACGGGCGCTACACCAAAATTGGCAAGCAGCGAACGCAACTGCGGAAAACAAACCCCGTACCTACTCACGCTTTATCTCCGTCGTTAGTGGCTTCCCAAAGAACCTTGCCCAGTCCAAGTACAAGCCTGGTAAGATGGGAGATGATGCGTGGTTCATCGCCAACACCAAAACAGCCGACGTCCTGGGTGAGTATTGCGGACCACGGGACCTATCCTCGCCTCTGCCATGGTAGAACCGATTTTCACTTCACATTCGCTCACCATCTGACAGGTGTCGCTGATGGGGTCGGCGGATGGCGCAGTTATGGAATTGATCCGGGCGAGTTTGCGATGGTGCTGATGAGGAATTGTGAGCGTTTGGTAAAGTTTTCCCGTTTCGATCCGATCAAACCCGTGAATCTGATTGCGTCCGGGTTTCGAGAGTTGCAGGACAACAGAAAATGCATCCTAGGTAAGTGTGTGGGTCTCCTTGTCCCGAGCCCTTAGCAAACAAATAGCTATCTCACTCTGGCAAGCTTGTGCAACCGTGCTCTTGCGTCTCGTTCTCGCTGCACGAAACGAAAACGCAGTGTGTGACCGTGACCATTTTGCACAACACACTGTCCATAGTTGGCTGTGCCTGATTACGCATCTGCTCGGTGCAAAAACGTTCATTAATACCGATCTCTCTACCTTCCATGCGCACCTTTCTTTCATTCATTCATCCGGTTTCCGGTGGTGCAGGTAGCAGTACTGCCTGCATAGTGGTGTTTAACCGTGAGGACAGTAGCATTTACACCGCCAACATCGGCGACAGTGGCTTCATCATAGTACGAAAGGGTGAAATAGTGCATCGCAGCGAGGAACAGCAGCATTACTTCAACACACCCTTCCAGCTCTCATTACCCCCGCCCGGCCATACCGATGTGCTAAGCGATAGGCCCGAGTCGGCCAACACTACCACCTTCCCAGTGTGCAACGGGGACGTCATCCTCGTTGCGACGGACGGTGTGTTCGATAATGTACCGATCAAGCTGCTAGTCGACACTCTACAGCGGGTAAGTAGGCTGGTTCGGTTTGAACACAAGAAAAAAATCAAAACAAAGCAAAAAAAAAGCACTACTACTACTACGTTGGCACGTGACACCCTATGACGTACGGTGAAAGAATGTTTCGCGCGGTTATTTATAAAGCAAACTTTTGCGTGACATACATTTGAGGCAAAACTGAAGAAACATTTTATTTTCACCTTTTTTTTTTTATTTAAAACCAAATAATTAGTTTGTTTCATTGTCTTCTTAATATGTCAGTTTTTCATTAAAGATAGTTTGCTTGTTACATTCGTATTATTTTTTAGTTGTTTTACTTAATTCTGCATTCTTTTCAAATACGTTTTGCAGACTTTACTATTTCGTTTCTATTGTTTTTAATGTTCTTACCAAATTTTTATGTGTTACAGGTGGAAGGTGAAAACGACCAAGTTAAACTACAAATGTGTGCAAACTCGATTGCCCTTATGGCAAGATCGTTATCCTTCGACAGCAAGTTTCTATCACCCTTTTCCCTAAACGCTAGGAGGAATAATATAAATGCAATGGGTACGTATTATTAGCAATGTAATTATAATCACTTTTTACCAAAAAATACCCCTCTCTATTGCCAGGTGGAAAACCAGACGATATAACCGTAGTTTTAGCGACTGTGGCTCTGTAACCTCGTAGCCGGCAGCATGCATTTGAAATGCTGAAATTGTGCAAAAAAAAATAAACAAGGGGACATGCATTAAACTGGGGAGGGCGTTAATACTATAGACGGTAGTTGCGAGTAAAGTTCTTAGGCAAATTAAGCTAGAAAACGCAAAATAATCTACCACCCATCAAAGGAGAGCCATACAGCCACGTGGGGGGACACACACACGTCCACGGCACGATGCAACGGAAAGGCTGTTGGAATAAATTTTGTTGTAGCTTTTAGGTTTTATTGCTCCTTATTTTTTTTATTTTTATTTCTTTGTCTGTATCTGCTAGACTGGGATTTCTAAACGATCAAATAAATTTCAAATCAATCCATTTGTACACACGATGGAAAGAAGATGATAAGACGAGTCGGAACCGAACGTTTTCTCTGCATATTTCCGTACAGCCCAAAGAAAGAAAAGGAAGCATCAAGTACAGCCAGCAAGAAATATTACTTTCTTTTATTAGCAAACATTCGTGTGGCCGTGAACAGAGAGAAGGGTAAACGTTATGGTTAAGTATCTGATTCCCAACGACCAAACAACAACGAGTGTGCAGCACAGTTAACAAGCGTGGTGCGCTTATGATGTAGTAGCAAGCGTTTGTTCTACAATGTTGTGTGATTTACTTTTGTAAAAACTCCATAATGTCCTCCTTAGAAAGCATGGGACTCGTGCTCGACTTGGCGGATGTTTGACTAGTCTGCGATGGAGTCGGTATTAGTGGTTGCAGCTGCCCGTACGGGTTGTTGTTGGTTGGGGAAGTCAATTCGAGCTTTTTCGTTGCCGGTGGTCCATTACCGTTCATCCACATGTTCGAACCCATTGGTGCGACCGGCATTGGCATCGCAATGGCTGGAGCCGGCAGCGCTAACGGTGGGTCTTTTTTACGAAGCTGCATCGGACCGGAATGTTGCTGCTGGGTGAAAAGGTTTTGCTTGATGCTGTTTTCCTTTGCGGTCGTGGCCACCGCTGGAACGCTCCAGTTCAAAGTGCTGCAAGAGAATATTGGAATCATTTGGTTAAGATCCATATTTGTTTAGCTCGTTCCTTCGTTTGCCTTCGTCTCTTAATACTCACGTTTGTGGCTGAAGCGGTTTTAATTGAGGAATTTGTGGCTGCAGAGGAGAGGTTACCGTTCGCTGTTGTGTTTGTTGCTGCACCGGTTGAGCCGCTCTGTTCGTAGGCATTGTTGGCGATTGCATGAAATCACCGTACAAATCGGAACTTCCAAACCCTAAATTACCCATCGATTGTTGCAAATCAGACTGTTGCAATTGCTTTTCCTGCAAGCTGGAACTGCTGGTACTCGATGATACTGACGATTTGCTGCTGCCAAGCTTATCACCCTGCTCTTCCTCTATTTTGCGGGTAAATTCTTTTATCAAAGCAATGATGGCGTTAAACTGCTGCAACGTAAGCCCATTAACGATCGTCATCGGGAAGAGATGGGGTAACACTTTGCAGGCCAGTACGTCCTTAGGAATGCCCAACCCATCCGTTGTGAACGAAACCTTGTAAACACCTGTAAAGTAAGCGTACGATAAATGTTTATCCTTACGTCCTCTCTTGCTCTCTTTCATGCTGAATACTTACCAACAATAGCCATAATAACCGCCGGTTCCCGGCAGTTGACGGACGGAAGATACGATACAATATCGTCTATCATCACCCACTTATCGATTTTGGCCGCTAGCTGACCAAGACACAGCAAACATTTTACCCGCACCGATACCAAATTCGTCCCCGAGCACAGGGTTTTGATGCGAGGCACCAGTCCACTTTTGATCGTGCTCTTATCCAAATGCACAACCACCGCGGGAATGATCGAGAGGCAAAGCTCCTGGATCTGCTGCGATTTAGATTCGAGCGCTTTATAAACCAGCGGCAACACACTAGCCCGTATCTCGTCCGATGGACACACTTTCAGCAGAACATCGAGATTTTGAAAGAATATAAGCATTATTTGAACGGGTTCGTCGAGAAGCATCACCGGCCTTAGGTGAGAGCTGATGTGCTGCATGTACTCGGCCCGCGTACAGCTAGCCGTGATGGTCAGAATGTTCGTCAGCACGAACGGAATCATAGAGCAGTTAACGAACTCCTTCACTAGCAGCGGCAGAATGCGGTACAGCCTTACGCGGTGCGGAAAATCACCAATGATGTGGGCGAGTCGTTTGTAAAACTCGGATTTTTCTAAATTATCCTTAGGGAATAACGTTTCTAAGCTGTCTAAACATTGCACATAGTTGTCACAAAAGTACGAAATCTGAAAGCAATCGATTCGCGATAAGATTAGATCGAAAAGAGACCGGAATGAGTTGTGCGATAATTACCTGTATTAACGACTGTAACGTCGGTCGTGTCTGAGGATTAACGCTAAGCATTTTCTTTACCTCCGAACGCAAAGATTCGGGAATAGCGGTAAGCTTCGGTGGCCCTTGATTACTAAGCTTTGTAACGGATTGTTTATATCCGTACAGATCTGACGATGCATCCGGAGACGGAATGTTTTCCCGCGAATAGATTGTATAAATTAAGATACCTAAAACGAAGTGCGGAACGGAAGCAGTGAGAAGCAGTGACTCAAATGCATTGGATCGTCGCAAATACATTACCTAAGGAATAAATATCGGTTGAATCGTTGCAGCTGTTTTCCAGTATCAATTCGGGAGCCGTCCATTTCGAACCCGGATTCCCCAGAAGACGGCTTTTAAAGTAATGATTTGCGACCGGTGTCCCAGGAACGCGTTTGTTCCAGCAATACCCAAACCCAAACAGCTTCCATATCCCCTGCTTGTTGACGATGATATTTTCCGTGCAGATATGGCGATGTACCAGCTGTGCTTCGTCATGCAAGAACTGAATCCCCTTGATAAGCTCATAGATGCCAAATTTTGTATCAAACTCCGACAGCTTGTACTCCGACAGCAAACCCGTGTTGGAAACGTTCGTTGTGTTCCCAAGCAGGTTAGCGAGGCTTGCCACTACGGGCTCTGTGGCGAATGCGATCGTATCGCGACTTTCTTCCATCGCATGCTGCACCGTCAACACCTGCGGATGGCGTATTTTCGTCAGCTGTACCACACCGCGGCGAATGTTTTCGCAGATCTCCTCCCGCTCATCTTTGGTGAAAAGTTCTAGCTGTTTCTTATCGAACACAAATATCGAGGCTGCTTCCTTCGTTGAACGTTTGCTACCGGTGTAGATTTTCCAGACGAATTCTAGAAAGAACGAAGAAAAAAAGGTGGCAATATTGTGTTAATCGTCGCTTGAGGCTGGCTGCCAAAATGTTGATGATTCATAGCATTATTGGGAACTAGTGTTTACGTTTAAGGTTACGAATAAGATTCAAATAAGCCACTATTGCTTTCTCCTGCATATTCCCCCACTTCAGCTTACCTGTTCCAGCAGAACCAATATGTTCTGCGATATCGTAATCTTTCGTGAGCGGATTTCCCAGAAACACTGCCGAAAGGGTGGAGACCGTTTGCGAAACGGACGAATAAATCTTGTTTATAGCATCCATGGAGCAGCGTCGGAATGTTGAAGTTAGTTTGGGAACAACTGTGCTACTGAACAATCTTCTGTGTGGGGATATTGTTTTGCACAATTTCGGGACAAAATATGCAACAGACTGCAACCAACCAAGTGCACCACTTTTCGTGTGTATTATTTTTTTCTCCTTTCGCAAAACGTCAATGACTAGATGACATTTCCTTTCGTGCCATGTAAACAACGCACGCACACATGCATACAAAACACTCTTTGCCACTGCAGCACTGAGCTACCATTGCAGCAAAATCACGCTGCGAAAAGCGTTGGCTTGATCGGTGCGGATGTTTCTTGATAAGCTAAATTGAGTTATTTTTCTTGTTTTATTTTGTCGATAAGATGCAATTAGCAGATAAGAAAAAGGTTTTATTTAACCGTGCACACGTAGATTAATTTAACGCTCGAAATGAAGCAAGAAATGTGAATCTATTCAAAAGCACACTGTGAACCACGCTTTGATGACGGTTTGCTAATAATCGTCGTTCATCGGTTTGATGAGCATTTTTTGCATAATGTGTTGGAGCTCTTGGTTTTGTTTTCTCAGGAAACTGCATTCTTCGTCCAAAGCTTGCCTCTCACGGAGTACCTTAAGCGCAAAAGAAAAACCTCATAAATTGTGGACAACATTGTAAGTTTATCTACACATTTACCTGTAGATATTTGCTCAAACTCTCCTCCATAGTTTCCCAAACTTTCATCTGATTCGGTAAGAAAATGTTTTTAAAAGACGTCCAAAACTTCCGTGTATCCGAGAGGGTCAGCTTCGGTTCCGGCTTAACTTCGCTTTGAGAATGTAATCTGCACCGAAGATAAGCATCAGTTATCGCTGCTTCACATTTCGATATCTAAGTTATACTCACACTTCATCATCGTCTTCGCAGAACACTTTAAGAGCCAATAGGTCCCGCGACGTTGTTAAAGCTTTGTGGTTTACGTCGATCTCCTTGTTATCGGTCGAAGATATCTGTAAGTAAAGTGCGTTAGAAATCAATTTTCCTCTGGCTGTCCTGCACAACTCACCTCAGATGTACTGCATGCTTCATCGACATTGTTTAAATGCTGAACTTCCGAATGGGTGGACTGCAGGTGACGAACGCCATCCATACTATCAATGCCAAGTGCATTCAACACATTGTCCATACAGATCAGCGTCATACCACAGCTATCAATCTGCCGGTCCTTTAATGCTACTTCCAACTTTTTATCGCTTAAAAACCGCGATTGTTCTAGCAAATTTTTCAAACGACTGAAATCATGTTGCTGTTCCTCTTTCGAGTTGGTTAAGCTTCGTTTGGCTGAAAACATAAATAGGTATGTAACTCTATTTACTAAGGGCACTATTTTCTTTCTACCTTTCGCTGTGCTCGGGATCTTCGGCGTGCACAACGGATCGTAGTTGAAAAGCAGGTCCGATATGGCGCCCAAGTTGTTGGTCCACTTCCGATTCAGATGTTGCTCCACGAGTACTTTATCGATTGCCGATATGCTTTGAATGATTTCGAAACATTCATCGCGATTCAAATTCCAAATAGCCCGAACCTTGATACGGAAAAGGAAAGGAAATTAGGTTTCGCTTCAAAGGAGATCGTATCGATCGTTTTACCCTTTTATCGTACGCTTTCTTCGAGCATTCCAGTTTGCTTCGGATGTGGTCTACGCTGTGATGCAATTTTTCAATCACTTTGGCCACCTTTTCCGTCTCGATGTAGTAGTTCATTTTCGTATCCTTCAGCTTATTTCGCAGCGTAAATATGGTTTCGTGCAACTTTGCGAGGCGACGCTTTTGTGCATTCTTTACCATCAGGTTCTCGTCCTCGCGTTTCTTCAACACCTGGAAACTGTAGTCCAGCTTCTCCGAGTTGAGTGTTGTGTTTGTTTTTATCTTTTGTAGTTCTATTGCCAGCGCCTGAGTGTCTTTGTCCAGCTTTATTCGGGTGGCACGCGTAGTCTCCACATAATCGAGCTCTATTTCCTCAATCTCGGTTAGATTGGCGAGTAACTGCAAACGCGGAATCGGACGTTAAATGGTGCATTGCGAATGGCAAGCGATCCAACTTACCCGTTCCTTCTTCTGCTTCACTTTAATGCGCTCGTTGGTGGCTCGTTTGGCGTACACATCATTCCAGTTGAAATTCGCAGCATTCTGCAGTATTACGCGTTCTTCCTCAACTGCAAATGTATCATTACGCATTACCATTTAATACGATTGCGCATTCGTTTATCAAACACTCCTACCTGTCCCTTGGATAAGATCCAAATTTTCCTTTAGAATACTCTTCATTGCTTCCACCTCCGTGTCTGCACGATGAACAAGGCTTTGAATATCGACGATTTGCTTGCGTATATCCCTAGCATAGCGATCGTCAGCTGCCTGTAGTTCCTTACGACACTCTGCAATGATGATGTCCTTCTGTTTCAACAATTCCTCCACTCGGTTCTTCTGCAGCTGAAGCTCATCGTTCATTAGCATGGGATCTTTCAGATCTTTGATTTCGGTCCACTTCTCGTACGTGGTTTGAAATTTGGCTACCGAATCCATTGATTCGGTATGTATTTTACTCAGAAGACCTAAAAAACATACAATTATTCGGGTTTCTACTCGTGAGAGTTACATCAGTTATACTTACTCTCCTTGATGTCCGCTTCGGCCATTCGGCGCTCCACTTCGTGCCTGTCGCTAGCCACCCGCACATCCTCGATAAGTTCCAGTCCATCGCGCATCAGTTCGGCAATCCGTTTGTCCGCATTGTTCAAACAGATGCGTATCCTTTCCTTATCCTCCGCATAGTTTAATGGAATGCTGAAATGAAAGCAGAAAGAATGTTACATTTCTGGTGAAGATCATGAAACAGGACATCCATTTACGTCTTCTTGCGGAACCGATTATCGCGCACGAAACTCTCCACAATACTATGGGAACGTCCTTCCAACAATGCCGATTCCACCAAACTGAGAAACTGTGGACTAGCTCCATCTTTGGTGCCTGTGGATGATTGTCCAGGGATGGGACTTTTCTTATCCGGAACAGATTCTTCTTCATCCATCCTTCAAAATCCGTTCTGTTGCTGATGGGAAGATAGAGTAAAACTGATTTGTGTGTTCTATGGTCAACTTTTCACCGACACTCAACAAAACAAAATGCTTCCTAGCGACCGTTACCAAGCAGTGCATTTGCAGAACTGGATGCTATCAATAATTATGCCTGGGAAATCATAATAGTGCAACAATATGCATTTCAATGCAATAGTACGTTTAGTGCGTTTCGTATCCACAAATATAAATGAATAATTTTTGAAACACAAAACAAGAAAAGCAAATTTCACCAACCAAAAACCAACAACGACGAATTTCAACGAAATCGACGAAACAGCTAATGTCAAATGCCCCGTTTGACAGTTCGCGCTTTTCACATGACGCCGGGCTAGATTTGTTGATGTTCTGCAAACCACAACAAGCGGTTTCGCGTGCACAGCTTGTATTTAGCCGTTTCTAGTGTATTAAATAAAAGTTATAGAAGTACTCCGTACCGTGAACACACTGGCAACATGTCCGACAATGAACAGAGCGTGTACGCCAAGCGGACAAAGACGATTCACTATGGTTCGCTGGAGGAGTCGGATCGCTGGCATGTGGAGCGCAAGGATAACGAAACGGACGGTTCGGGCAAGACCGATTACAGTCAGCTTACCTCATCGGACTACATGACCCTAGATGAAGATGTGTAAAGAATCGCAACCAGGATCCCTTACAAACGGTTGGAACCATTACCCATGCTAACATGTTCTTTTGCCATTTATCTTTGTTTTTAGCGCCAAAGAGAAAGCAGCACTATTAGAAGAATTCGAACGTAGGAAAAAGGCACGTCTGATTCACGTTAGCACAGACGATGGGGAAGTAAAAAGTGCCCTACGGAAGCTAAATGAACCGATATGCTACTTCGGCGAAGGTCCGGCCGACAGACGATTGCGATTAAAGGAGCTTCTATCGGCGTATGTATAGAAAGGTGACAACGAGGCGAACCGGTTTTCAGTTCGAACTAACCCTTCTTTCCCCGTTCGGGGCTTTACTTCTTTTAGACTCGGTGAGAAAGGACTGCCGGCAGCAAAACCGGCTAAAGAAGAGGAGAAACCGAAAAACCAACAAAAGGAAACGAACGAATCCACCTGGTATCATGAGGGACCGGAAAGTTTGCGATTGGCAAGGTTTTGGATAGCGAACTACTCGTTAGCCCGTGCCAAGAAGCGGCTGGAAGAGGCAAGCGAAAAAGTTCGTCAGCATTCAGCTACCAAGGCTGGCCGTATGGTGGAACTGCAGAAACGAATTCAACAGCTCGCGCCACAGTGCAGCCAGGTGGGCGATACGCGACCTATCACCGGGTGCAGCATAAACGAAGACTCTACGCTACTACTGACCTGCAGCTTGTATGTTTCCAGCACTTGCACAGAAAAGATGCAAGATTTTAAATTCCCTTTCCTTTTATGTTCTCTTTCGCAACAGGAGCTCCCTATGTAAAGTATGGTCTGTTCCCGATTGCACCCTGAAGCAGACGCTCCGTGGGCACAAGTTCAACGTAAGTGATGTGGCCTTCCGGCCGGGTGTTGCCAACGATAGTAAATCGGAAGTAGCGATGGCTTCTTGTAGCTTCGACGGATCAGTTAAACTATGGTCGTATGACAGCGAAGAATCGATTGCCGACATCAACGGGCACGTGCCGCACCGGGTGGCGAAACTTGCATTCCATCCCTCTGGACGGTTTCTGGGGACGGCCTGTTACGATGCTTCCTGGCGGTTGTGGGACCTAGAGCAGAAGCAGGAGGTACTGCACCAGGAAGGACATACGAAGGCTGTTCATTGTATCGCCTTCCAGGTGGACGGTAGTGTATGCGTTACTGGGTAAGTACAAAAGCTATTTTGAATGCAAAACCTCCTTTTTGAGGGTTATGTCGTATTGGGTGATGTCTCCCTTATAATGGTTTGTTAGACTTATATTTACCAAGTAGCCGGATATTCGAATCCTTCGAAGGTTTGCTGATGCCGGTTTGATCAGCAACGTTTAACCGTTTAAACCAAAAATCTATCTTAAAATTCTTTTTCTTGTATTCCATTATGCTTCTTTAAAGTGGACTGGACGGTTTCGGCAGAGTGTGGGATCTTCGGACAGGCAGATGCATCATGTTTCTGGAGGGCCATCTCAGTGCTATTTATGGTGTTGATTTTTCACCCAATGGTTATCACATCGCATCTGGTAGCCAGGACAATTCGTGCAAGGTAGGTTCCTTTGGAGCGGTTCGGTGACCGAGGAGACAACGGCGCTGGTCTTCAAACGGGTAGGACCGAGGTTCGAATCTCGTTCGAATTCGAAACGTTCCCCCGCGCGCAAGACTGTGACTATCCTGTTGCAAACACATTCATGTCAAGGAAGACAACCTTCCGAGGTTGTAGAGCCATAGAAGAAGAAGGAAGGATCCTTTGGAATGTTGTTTGATAATTACTCTAACATATATGTTTCCCCTTTTGCAGATTTGGGATTTACGAAGACGGCAAATGGTATACACAATTCCGGCACACACTAACCTGATATCGGATGTAAAGTATCAGAAAAATGGTGGCAATTTCCTTGTTACAAGTAGTTACGATAAAACAGCAAAGGTAATTGATTCACTTGTAGTTCAGGAATTCTTAGCTTTAGACACTAATAATCCTCTTTGTACGCTTTCACAGATCTGGTCGGACAAAACATGGCAACCGCTGAAGACTCTCTCCGGACACGATGGGCGTCTTGTTGGTGTGGACATTTCGCATGATTCACAGTACATAGTGACTGCGTCGTACGACCGCACGTTTAAGCTCTGGGCGTGGGACTAGATCCTGAAGCCAGCCACCTAATGTATTCGGATCAGTAAAATGTGCATTCAACATCCTGTTGTTGTAAAGGCAATGAGCAAGAAATAAGAGAGTATCGATTGAATGCCGAACAGAGCGTAAGTTTTTTTCAATATTAAATGATAATATCTCATTTGAGGCAAATATTTACCAATTACTGATGAGTCAAGTAAATTGCAACAGAATGTCTCTATTTCTATAACAGAATATTTATTTGGCTAAAAATATCAATAGTGTACGTGTGTGAGTGATGTGAGCATATGTTGCAAGCATTCAATTCTATGTACAAATCTCTAGTTACTTTATCAATTGCACACTAAGGCACGTGCGCCCGGGTTACGAGCGACGGTGCCACCGTTAATGTACTGCAGAAGACTTAAACGGAACGTTCCTTTAGCTTCGGTCGCAAAATGCGCAGACCCACCTTGCCCTGGGCAGTTTTCAACAGTGAGGCACACTGTTCGATACCGCCCGCCTCCAGACTGTCGCCATTGATATGCGACACCACATCTCCCACCTGTATGCGTCCATCGAATTCAGCTGATCCGCCAGGTACCTGAAAATGGTGGCAAATTCAGATGGTGTTAGCTAAAACTGTACATACTTTGGGGTTGTCCTTTCGCTACTAACCAAACCAGTGATGACGATTCCTTTCGGATTTCCGGCACGGAACGTAAGTCCAAGATTTTTGCCCGGTTTTTTCATCAAATCCACCTCGACAGTTTCGGTCGGCGGTGGACTAGCACGATAAATGACCAAACGAAACTGCAAAAGTAAAGAACCCCATTCAATAGTGAGAATTCTAATCATTTCATCCAAATATTCTACCTTTGGATGTAATTGTTTGATGGCACGCTTGATAGCTTCACTGGTACAAGTGTTGTTGACCTTAAAGCCATTGATTTCCACTATCTGGTCAAATATCTGCAACCGATTATCCTTCTCTGCCACACTCTGTGGCAGAATGTCCATTACGGCAGCTCCAGACTGGGAGAAAGTAGGGAAAATTCCAAATAAATAACACAATAAACTCCACAAGCACCTGATCGTGCGCTTTAACGATCACTTACCTTCACCAAAGAATCACTGCCACCGGCTACTATGATGCCCAATGGTTTTCCCTCCGTCAGGATATCGATCACCGTGAATTCGTTCTCGTTGATCGGTGCCTTCAACGGATCGACCACCTCTTTCGTTGGCGATGCTTCCGGTTTGGTGCCGTGGGGTGTACCCGCACGACTAGTGCCCAAGGTAGCCATTTCCTCCGGCTTTTTCTTGTTCGGTGTCGCACCCGGTCCGGCACCAGCCTCACCGTTGGCCTTTTTGTCGGTTTCCTTCTCCTTGTTAGGATTGCATATCTTGAGCGTGATGACGCCCTCCGCTTTCTTCAGCAATCCTGCAGCCGTTTCGTAGTTGCAACCTAGCAGCGAGTCCCGATTGACCGCCAGTAGCATATCGCCAATCTTTAGACCACTCTGCAACAAATATGCAACAATTAGACAGGGAACTAGGATTTTCGTGTAAAAACGGTCCACAAACCTTTTCCGCTGTTGATCCCTCTTGAATGTCGGATATGAATATGCCTTGGCCGGCGATGGAGTGTTTACCTTCGATGATCATGATTCCCAAGCTGGAAGTGCCCTGTAAATGCAAGTTCAGGAATATAATATGATCGTCTTTTCCCGCAGGCTTCTCGCCCCGTCGCGCCTTTTTTGAGGAATGTCCCAGGAGGTTTGGAATTTTGGAACTTGGAACTTTCCATCCAAGACTTAGTACAAACCTTTTTCACCGTGATTGTTTTAACGTCCTTAAACTTCTCCATGATATTATCCTGCCGCGTTGCGGGATCCAAGTGAGCGTAACGAGAAAAAAGATACGTTAGCGTGAGACATTCACGAAAACGGACTCAAGTTCGCACTACTCTCGGTACGTACGGTATAGTCGAAATCGGTGGGGAAATGCTTCACCGGTTTCACCGCCAGCTCTTCCGGGGATGTCTTTTTTCTGGTGAGAAGATGTTTAAGGGTTACTTGCGAATAACGTCTTGCAAACAAGTGGTACGTACCTCAGCACAATGAACTTAAGTGTTGGACTGACAAGATTTTTTATAATCACCGAACAGTTCAGATGACATCGTCCGTGCAGAACGGTACCATTGACCTAGGTAATATAAGTATATTTTATGGAATTATCTATCAGTCCATAAAGCACTAGCTGTAGGACGAATAAAAACCGATACCTCCAACACTTCATCTCCGACGGTAAGAGACGTTCCGGCTGCTGCACCCTTTGGATTGATGCCAGCAATAAGACAAGCCATGCGGGTACGGTCCCGGTGACCACACAGCGACAGACCACATGTTTCGTTGCTGTCACGCAAGATCGTACAGCAGTCCACTTCGCCCAACGCGGAGTAGCGCTTCTTTATCTTCTCTGGAAACAAAAGAAGTATGGCACAAGGTTATTCTGAGCCAATGGACTGTTTACTCCAGCTCCGATGGTGTGTAGCACTTACTCATCGTGTAGCCATAGTCATCCTCCTCCTCGGCATCTTCTTCGCCAAGCTTCGTGTTGCCGGCAGATGCACGATCGATCTGAGGATATTGAACAATTAATTACCATAACTTTGTAGAATGCGAAATGCTATATTACCTCAACACCGGCTTTGGTGAATGTTTTACCCTCCAGTTCTCGGCTGTCTTCCTCTTCGTCGGAGGAATTTTCCGAATCTGCGAAAAAGGTTAGATTTAAGGTAGTAATTAATATCCCTTAAGCTTTACGATGCCATGCAGTTGGTGTTACATTACCGGTAGACTCTTGGCGTGCCTTCGGAACCACGAGTGTCTTATTATCCTCCGGCGTGGCGACAGTTTCCTTCTGAAAGTAGCGTAAAACGAAAATCCTTGTTACTTGAAGCAGTTTCCGAGAGATGACAAAGAATCGGAAGAGCGACGCACCTTTGGTCTGCCATCCTGGATGTACTCCACTTCGGGCGTTTTCGACGGAGTTACTGGTGGTGGAACTTTCTTCTGGAGTACCATTGGATTGGTCTGCAAACAATTAAATCCTAAGCGCAATGTTTTGAGGGGTTAGCGTTGTCGATACATACTTCTCTTACGTTGCGCTCCAAACTCTGAACGACTAGGACGATACGATCGTTGGCAGTTTTAATGTAATTGACGGCTTTCTCGTGAGAAGCATTCTCCAAACTGTTTTCATTTACAGCTAGTATTCGATCTCCAATCTGGAAGCAACATTACGAATTATTCTCCGACGTCACAACAACATTCGTTCGCTCGCTTCCCTCACGTACCTTCAGTTCACCGCACTTGTCTGCCGGACTGTCCGGGATGATACTTTTGATAAACAAACCCGACGTAACATCACCACCCACATTGACCTGTGTGAGGAACGAGAAGAAAAAAAAAGAAATGCCTAAATTGAGGACCCGAAAGCTGCAAATGTCTCAAAATAAAGCGTTACCTTTCCTCCGACAATACTAAACCCGAAGGACGATTTTTCCGTTTTCTCGATGACGACCTTTTTCTCTGGGCCCCATCCTGTAACGGAAGAATAGGCGAAAAAAAAAACAATTTCGAATCAGCTGCTTCCCAATATCCTGATTACATCCATGGCCATTTGTCTAATTTCCCAAATGGATCGGTGTAAATCGGTGCCGCTTACGTGTGCCAGCCTTCAATAGCCGGTCAATATTGGACCTTTTTTTTATTGGCCACGTGAGAATAGAATATGTGGGCGCGATCGATGAAAGGACGCAAATAAGACAGCAACAGGGTTCACGTGATTTTCTAATCCCCCTGATTGAAACGTGAACAGATTCTGCCTTGTGCTGGTTGTCTGCCGATCCCGTGCCTCCCGCGTACAGCCGTCATCTGGGAAACCTTTGAAGGACAACGGCAACGTACGTACCCAGTTTTTAAGGTGCACTTTGGCGCCAACTGTTTTCCAATCATCCGGCACTTATTTATTGATTTTAGGTGTTTGGTATGCCGATGGGATTCTCGTGTTCCCATTCGCTTGCAGATGCTTTGTAGCTTATGAATATGGGAACTTGTGTATCATTTCACCAATAAACGTTACACTCAAACTTTCCATCTTGGAATGTAATTTCATTTAAACTTAATGGGAGACGTAGTACGAAATATGGACGTATCTCCTCCATCACCCAATGAAATCAATCAAATTTAATTGTCCTGCAAAACGTTTGTGGAACTTTCCCGCTCACGGTTTCACTACAATCAGATGAATTACCTTCCAGTTTGACTGATCCGGGAAGTGCGCTAACGGTCATCTCTGCCCTGTGGAAGATAGACAGGAACCAGATAAGAAACACTACGTTAGTTTCAGTTGATCGCACCGCAGGTAGACACCGACTGAGGCCAACTTGCTGGAATTCACCGTATCCAGAGCCCTGCCATACCTAGAAAGGGGGGAACAAAAACGTGCCATCGTCCATTACACACACACACACACACCGACCAGTTGATGGACGGGAGCGTCAGAAGTGCATTTTTTTGCATCCCCACTCGAATAGGCATCGGTAGAAACGTGGTGAAGCATGAAACCCCACAAAAGTGCCACGTACTGCGGTGGGATGGTTCTCTAATTGGATTAGCACGGGGGACCAAACGTACTTAAACTCGTTGTACGAGTTGACAAACGTGTACTCAAGTTTGAGCGTGTCTCCAGTACAAATTCAGTTTCAGTTGTGTCTTGAACGCACTTCCGAGCATGTCGAATGGACGGAATTGAGAATTCGTACAGCAACCATATGCATTATTTACCTCTCGTGGGAAGGACTCTTTTTGGCATCGGTCGATGGCACTGTATCGGGCTGCGGGGGTGCTGGGGTTTTGGTGACCGGATAACATAGCGGCAGCTTCCGGTTGCACTGTGCGTGATCCGATGGTATTTTGGCTTTGGTTCGATAGTGGTCAAGTTCCTTCAAATAGATGCAACTATCGTCCGCCGGTTGCAGTGTGCCCTCGTCGTAGTCTCGATAATACTGAATGCGGTACTGGAACAAGCCTATCCCACTGTTCCGATGTCTGTACTCCATTTCATGCTGAATGCGGGACGCTCATGGTTCATGGGTAGGCTGAAAGGCAAAGTGCATGGTATGTTGTTGTAAAGGCAATCGGTTACAAACAACCATGCCACTCCATGCGTAACGAGCGTAAGGATCGTATATCATCATTCTGTACAATACGCACACACATGCAAATCGAACGGAATACACATTGAGTTTGCTAGTTTTATTTACTTAAATTTAAACTTAAAATAATGAAAGACACAATTTCAGGTACGAATTATTTACATACAACCTTTTAACATTAAAAAAGGAAAACATGTGCATGCTAACATTCAGTATCACATTCCTACGTATGTAAATCATGAATGAGGGGGGATGTTGGATGGAAAAGGACAGGGAAAGAACAAACATCCTTCCACGAGGTGGAGGAGGAGGAGGAGAAACAATGACAAGCGTCATGCATGCAGCATCTTTGTGGAAAGCTTAATCCCGCGTTTTTTTTTTCTGCGACTTTTTTCATGCAGCGAGGCGTAAATCATTTACCACCCACGAGGGAAAATCTCTTCGTTGTGTTCGTTGCAGGGTGCTCTGTTTGTTTTTGTACGTTGTTGTTCGTAATGAATGGCACTAGAAGCTAAAAAGTGTCCCTTTCGTTCGGGTTTGCAGAGGGGGGTTCGATCTTTTTCCAGCGATGCGCGTTCATTTCCACGTTCTCATCCGCGGTGCAGGATGTAGCAATTCACTTTGGCTGTTCGTAATTACGCTTTAGGAACCAAATGCTTGTTACTCTTAATCTCTAGATCCAATGATAAGCAAACGTATTTTTCTTCTGTCGATGCTGGGTACATATAAAAACAATTCCGACGGGCACTACATTTGGCACTATTTTGGGGAGAATTCCGATAATTGTTGTTTCGTCAAGGTACAGGTACTTTTTCCACCACGGAAAAGCTCAGACAAGTGTGAATGGAAAATCGAATTTCGACAAAATTGTGCTCACGGTTCCGACAGGTCGAGCATGGTCGATGACAGGTAGTGGAGTAGTTTTAGTTTAACATTGTACAAAAACAACAAAAACTGTCCAACAATAAATGCCCTGTATAATTTATTGAAATAAAACAATAAATTAAATGCATAATCGTGAAGAAAATGATGTGTTAAACGAGAAACAAACTCTTCAGAATGGTTAAAACATTAGTAGGGTTAACATTTAATACGTTTTAAGCAAAACAAAGTTTTAAAATGTTATAAAATGTATAAAACAATAAAAAAACATGAACAAAAGGGTAATAAACAATAAATGTCGCCCCGTTGACACATTGTCCTCCACGCGACTGTCGAATGTATCAGTCACAGCCATTGTTTGCATACATCGCTCTTTCTCGCTCTCTTCACTATTTTGACGCATTTCATGCCTCCTCCTCAGTTCCATATACAACTGTACGTTTATCACAAGCGAAACGGTCAAAGGGTAGACATCGCGAATGAGGCAGACGTACGCGGGATACGTGGATTGTGCAAATAGGGAGACGGTAGTGTAGTATTCTAAAACATCAAAATTGAATAGTAGCGGTTAGCGCGTATTGCAAATTTGTGTTAGCCCTTTTGCTGCACCATACCGTGAACGAGAGGCGTCCGACGATAGCGGAGGAGTGCGGTTCCATCATTCCAGTACCATCGTTATCGTGCAATAAAAAAGTGTGTGTGTTTTTGTGCTTAGTGTTTTTGTATCTGAAGCGAGTGTGGTGTTTGCTGTGTACGATATTGTGTGCTGAGTGTGCGTATGGTACGTTGTAGCGTAACGGTGATAATCAAAGCAACAGTAACATCTCCCCACAGCAACGGTGATTATCATCGGCGGAAGAAGCCAGTCCGTTCCGTTCAGCTTCTGTGGCCCCACCTTACGGCTCTGGTGGTGGGTACTGCACTTACCGCTCCCGCACACCCATTTATGTGTTAATTATTTTACCGATATATCAACAACGATCAATCTGTGACAGTATTATTTTGTAAACCCCTTTTATGTGGTAGTGTTTAGCAATTAAGGACCTCGTACCAAAAGATTTCATTTCTGTCCGCTAGTTAGTAGTTACGCACGCATTTGGGTTCCGTTGTCGATCGATCGGTTGTGAACTGTTGTGAGCGTGTAAAACGAATTGTCCATACGCATCTGCACTGCCTTGTAGCCAGCCTGCCCGTTGGAAGTGCCTCGGACATGGATTCGTTAGAGCAGTCGCGCGTTTTCCTGGACTGCTTCAAAGCAACCGCGAACCTAGAAGACCCACTTCCTGTCTGGGTACCGATTTACAACCTGAAGTACGACGAAATTGAGCCCGCTATCATCGATTGGATCAGAACGTATCTGGAACAGTTGTAAGTATTGGTCCCATTTCCCTTGTACAAGTAAGCATTACGCTTCATAATGCATTTCGCGATGCTGCTGCACTTCGCTGACATGAGTCATTTTTGTTATTGTACACAGAGTGAATCGTATCCCCCACCGTGCAGTAGTGTGCGTGACACAACTACACGCCCATCCTCGAGAAGGCGCGGGGAACAGTTAACATGTGATTAACAGTGGTGGCTTTTAGAATACGTGCATGTCCCTGCCGTATGCAAACATTGATGTCATCAATTGAATCATTATTTGAATATAGATTTTGTACATTCTATAAAGTGACGAATATTTACTGATGCCTGTTTTGTTCGTTTGTTTTTTTTCCAACTTGTTTACCGGAACAGCGGATGCCCCCAGTGCATCTTGACGCCAATCATACGCAAAGTTGTGGAAGAAGTGTTGAGCTACAGCAAAGAAAATCCCAAATCGTGTGGTTTCACCGGTCAAGGTAAGTAAAGCACTAACGGTACGCCCGTTTGCTGCGTACTGCGTTCGTCATAAACTAACGGTACGAAATGGG
Organism: Anopheles culicifacies; assembly: GCA_000473375.1. Lineage (NCBI taxonomy): Eukaryota > Metazoa > Arthropoda > Insecta > Diptera > Culicidae > Anopheles > Anopheles culicifacies. Next base: position 11,982 of record KI422907.1, on the reverse strand, counting down.
GCAAAGCTATCGGATTTTATTAACACATGTTTCCTTCTTTATTTATAAACACTCTGTTTTTTTTTTGCAGAGTATAAATCTCTTCAGCTGAACCATGAAGTGATTTCACGCGTAAATCACGTCTGCACCGAACTGTTGGACAATGAGAAGCTGAACAATTTGCTCGCACAGCTGGCCGAACGCAATGGCGCGGGCGAGGATCAACCAGACTCCGCAACCGGAACTGGAATTCGGACGATGCAAAAGATTCATTACTCGAAAGGCATGAAACACCGGCGACGTACGATGGAGGATCGCCACGTGTGTTTGCCCGAATTCGACAAACTGTTCTGCACGCGAGACACGGAACCGACCAATTTTTACGGCGTGTACGATGGACACGGTGGCCAGGAAGCGGCAAGCTTTGCAGCCTCCCATCTGCACTTCTATGTTGCGCAGAGCGAACACTATCCGCACGATATGGCTCAAGCCTTTCGGGATGCATTTCTGAAGACTGATAAATTGTTTCTGGAGAAATGTGAGAACCATGTACGTATGATGGCACCCGCGAGCTCAGGGAATGTTGTACCACAATAACAATGTATATTAATGCTTCCAGCATCTCAACAGCGGTTCAACAGCCGTAGCCTGCGTACATCACATTAGTTCTAAGCGCATTGACTTAGCTTGGGTGGGAGATTCTCAAGCGATACTGGTAAAGCGCAATCCCGGTGAAGGAATCTACAAACGGCTTGTCCATCCGGTCCATGTTGCATCCGATCCAGTATGTATTCTAATTCTAAATTGTATGCAAGGACGTGATTTTAATGTACTAACATGTTTCCTTACTTCGTTTTCTACACAGAACGAACGAGAGCGTATTCATGGGGAAGGTGGATGCGTTATTCCATGGAATGGCCAGTATCGAGTTAGTGGACAGCTTGCTATTACACGAGCCATCGGTAAGAAAAATTGACCATTTTGTGTAATATCTAATACTAATTGTTGCATTTTTTCGTTCCTTTTAGGAAATCGATACTACAAACCGTACGTCACCTCAAACCCAAGTATTTCGTTAAACCAGTGTACGGAAGATGATCTTTTGCTTATATTAGCTAGCGATGGGTTGTGGGAAGGATACAACGAATTCATGACGTCCATGTTTGTGCTTTACGCTATTCGAAAGTTTCCAGGTAAGTCAAATCATACGTTTGCAGAAAGATACTCCATACCGGATGGTTCCGATCCTAGCTTATAAGAGACCAGACGGAGACATCCGCATCAACGTCTTAATTCAAGTCTAAGAGTTTAAAAGGAGTGATTCGGTGGCCGAGGAGATTTCGACGCCGGTCGTCGAACGGACCGAGGATCGAGTTCCATTCGGACCGTTCTCCCGTACGTAGGACTGACTGTCTTGTTGTGCGGGGTACATTCTAGTCGTGGAAGCCAGAAATGACAGGCCAAGATCTCTCGAGGTTGTAGAGCCACAGAAGAAGAAAAAGATTTTAAAAAACGATCATCTGGTGTAGCTTAAAAGGAAAAATAACTTAAAATGCATACAAGTAAATAACGTTAGCTATCGAAAACACCGTGCAAAAACATGTTGACGCGTTCCGGCTTATACCCCAATAGTGACTTCGCTACGCTACGCTTGTTGTAATTAGAGCAACTAATTGTTCTCCTCAACGGTATGCATGAGGAGCAAAGGTCAATTTTCCAATTCCGCCGCGCTCGCACTATCAAATAGTGCAGATACATTCTTAACAAACGTTTTCTCCACCTACCCACACACATAGACACACAGAACACAGCGAACAGTGATCTATGCCGACGCGGAAGAAATAGGAGAAGATATTTTCGAACGCTTTTATCATTACACTCCGGTGTATCCGTTTCTGCTCAACACGCGTTGAGATGAAGCTCGCACCGCCTGCATGGAAGGTGCTGAAAGAAGGCTGTAATTAAAGCATCAGTTCACGTCCGGAGCGAGGTTTTGGTTGATTTCGATGTACCTTTGTTCGCACCGGTAGGCAATATGAGAATTTGACTCTATCATCGATTGTTTTGACTTCTATGAAACATTGCATTCTTCTTGACGTGGTGTTGATTTGGGTGTTTCTTGCAGAATTTAATTAAGACATTTTGTACAAAATTTAGCAAAAACCTTGGTAGAATTAAACAGGTAAACAATTATCCGATGTTTTTTAAAAATATTGTAAATAAACACAATAATAATTTACGACCGATACGGCCTGGCTGTTCTCCATGAGTAAAAAGAATCCGCGCTTTTGGAAATTCCTGAAAATAATATTAAACAGAAGACGTTTTGTATTGTTTCTTATACCAATAAGCGTTTAATGCAATTGGAGACGGTCAAGTAATCAGATTATTCGGGCTGTAAACAAGAGATGATTACGTGGAGGTTCTACTGCACGCTTCACTACCTAGTACAGAGAGGATCAATGTTCCATGGTTGATTGGACAGAGCCGGTTTTTGTGATATTGTTCTAACAATATGGAATAATATTTAAAAACTAATTGAATTAACCTTTTAATTTCAATACGTTTTACATATATTTGGTGACATAAGCTGGAATGAAATCAAATCAAAATTATATTGACATTTGTTTTGACGTGTCATTTGTTTTGAAATTGTTATAACACATTTGGTAATGAATCTAATTAGTTAAACAAAACGTGAAGGTAAAGTCCAACACAATTAAACTAATCAGTACCACCAATTCGTATATGGCGGGTAGAAAGCATCGCTGTCACCACGAATTACCGCGTGATCATCAGCACAGGTTGATGCATCCGAGCTGGTTATAAACACCTAAACGCTGCTGATAAGAGCAAAACCAAGCCGTGACAGAGTTTCCCTCGGTAGATTGTTGATGTTATATAAACTTTGGCGCCAAGCTAAATGAATGGTGGACACGTTCGCGAACCACAACAGATGTACGAGCGCGCCGTTACGATCATGAGATGATTATAACCGCTGCCGCTAGTTTGGAATGTAAACAGAAGCTAAATGCAAGCCATGATCACGCTAATGCGGATTATACATATTTGATGATAAAAAGCTTGACGACCTTGTTACTATACATGCGTCCACTGGTGGGATGTTTAGTTAAGAAAAAATATTAAAACTTCATTATTGGGGTGTGCGTGCTGGTGTCCGCCTGCCTAAAAGGTACAAAACTACACCTCATTATCCGGGCACCGCGGGTGCGCCGGGTGTGTTGAAAGGTGTTGAAACAGAAATCATACGTTCCGCTCCATCCGTCATTTTGACTGAAACGAGCCCGCATACCGATTCCGATATCCGGTGTGTACAGCACCACACTAGTGAAAGGCCTTCGCGGAATGGTCCAAGTCCAAGATCATCTTCGGTGCAGTACGTTTGGGGGTTTGCTGGTAGTGGCACCGTTAGATTTGATTTGGTTTTTTTTTCTTTTCATTTTCGCTTCTTTTGCACTTCTTTTCGTTCAGCCTGTGGAATGTTTCCACCGTTGCCCGAAACGCTCACCACCCGTTCGCCGTTGATCGACACAATCTGCCGTTTCGCGTGAGACTTCTGCCCTCGTCATTGCAGTGGCCCGATTGCTTTTTTCCAGGGACCGGCGGGTTGGAGGGAAGGGTGCGGGGTAGAGAGGCGCATTTTTCACACCTGATGGATTTGCCAGCAGCCACCTTCGCACGGTAGTTTGGCACAACCCCATCGAAAACATGGCTTTGCGAGCGCGAGGAGAATACGGTCCGGGTCTCGGGGCATTGTGGCATAAGTGATTTGATCTCGTTTTTATTTCGGAAGAAATTTCACCTTTTGCACACACACACACAGGTGTGCGAGTCATAGTGCACTGCACTCTTTCGTGGCCGAAGCGAACGGAACGGTGGCACACCGACGATAAAGTTTCGATGCTCCCGAACCAGGCGGGATATAAAAATGGTCTCTATTAAGATGCATACGGGGGAGATCTTTTAAAGGGTGACGGCAGTGAAAGCACGGTGTGGCTTAAAGGTTTAATTGGTTGTTAGTTGGACTGTTGACGAGCACGTCGTCGTGCACACACTATTTGTATCACTTTGAATTTTGAATGTATCTCGGTACGGTTCGTTAGATTAAATTTTCTCCAAAACGTGTGTGTTTCACTCGCTGCTCTCGGATGATGGTTCCCCGATGTTTTTTTTTTTTTAATGTTGTATGAATTGTAGAAATTAAAAAGATGACATGTAACGATTTGTTAGTGGGTTCATAAATATCTTTTAAAGCGATTTCAACCTCATGTCATCATTTAGTTGTGTATTTATAGATTGTTTTTGTTTAAATCAATTTCTTATGCGCTTACGCATTCCAGTTGCGTTACGCATCATTGGATGGCGATCGGACGGTGTTGTGTTCCTCGTTAAACTGCCCATTTGTCGACTTAACAACATGCCAACACTTACATCCCAAAAAATACGTGAAATAAACGTTTCTGTTCGTTTTTCTTTGAATGATCTCATTTCGAACTAACCATTCTCCATTTGGCATCGCGCCGTCGGCTGCTTTCATGCAGCAATGTTGTGATCCACATTCCTGGCCCTTGTTTGGATGGAATTTATAAATTTGTGTTAGCTTCCGGGCACTTGCTTGGTACTGCGGAGAACCGGCACGTGATCCGCAAACACTTATAAGCACCCCATCCCGACCGAGATTTAATTGATGAATGTGAGGTTCTACCGCACGTGTGTTTGTGAGGGAGTTGTTGATTTTTTTTGTTTTCGGTGTCTACCTTTTATTTTCAACGTGCCGCACAGGCGGGTGTGCGCAACCATCTGGAATGATTGCGCTTGCATGATTTACTCTCCGCTTAAGCTGCTGCAGTGTAAATGTGGAAGCGACTGACAGGGATGTGAACCCGCCGGACCATACCGTGGCCGTGGCTAAACTAATAATTTCCGCCTCTCACCATACGCTCTTCCCGATATTGTGTTTTTTCTCTCTGTCTCTGGAAGAATTGGTTTATTAACTTTTTTTTTTTAGCAATGAACGAATAATTACGATTAGACATTGGGTGAACAAATCAGCAACGAAACGTCCTTTCTTTTTGCCATCCTTGAACTAGCTGCAAATAAAAATACATACAAAGCTTTGGTGGAAGTGACAGATTGCAAATATCTACCTAAATTAAACTGCACACGCCATAAATTGGAAGGCAAACGGTTCGTTTCGGGAGTTTTTGTAGCACCAAAGTTTGCATTTACTTCTTCGCTTTGCATGACTGGTCCACACTCCGCCGGTTGGTTGGTTTTACGGTGCGGATCATCAACGTCGCTTTAGCGTGTCGATCGCGCTCGAATAGAAATAGCGGAAGCCGCTAGACAGCCCAACACAAGCCCCGTTTGGGGTTTGAAGAGAGAGAGAGAGAGAGGGTTAATAGCGAAAAGGAAACGAAGAAAACAAAAAAAAAACAGAGGGAAAGAGAGTGATTGTAAGGAAATTAAAAATGGGAAGAGAAACAAAAAAACCACACATCGATAAAGTGTGTAGGAAAATTGAAACAAACATTCATGGATGAGGGGGGAGAGAGGGTGCGTGGGGGGAAAAAGAAGGTGGGTGCACAAGAGCGGTGGTTTGATTTTCCATTTTCCCCATTTTTTCGTCCTTTCTCTTTTCCTTTCTCCTCTGGTGGTGGTGGTTTGCTGTGCCTGGCGCTTTCTTCTATCTCGTGCCATTTCCATGTTGTCCTCCGATTGCCGTTTTTCCGCCGATCGCCTTATGGATGATGGGACTAACGATTCAGAATAAGCCATAAATCGCAAACGGCACTGCACCAATCACGGGTGAATTGAATCACGATATTGAAAGTAACCAGCAAAAAAAAAGCAAGTGTGTGCAAACGATGGTGATATTCCACATTTCTCCTCCCCGGTCGATGTGCGCGCACAATACCGCTACCCTATTATTTCACGGTCCTTTGAACGGATCGCAACATTCACGATCATCATCATCATCATTGTGGCCACCGAAACACTGGCACACACACACGATCGCTATCGGTTTTATCTTATCCGTACATGCGCACTATATCAAGTAGCGTGATCCGGCTGGTGGCTGGTGGCATTTTTTCGGCAATGCGTTTTGGGTAATTGAAACCGGAGCCAAGATCCGATCTTAAACGCTCGGCAATCAGTCATTCGAGATCGGATGTTCTGCGGAAGCGTCGAGGAGACGCATCGTTGCTTTCGTTTTCTAACGGTTATCCTGCTGTTTTTGGCCAAGGTCGGGGAGCTGAGGTAATGCTTAGAAAAATGTTTGAATGAATCATTGGGTTTTCGTGCTACCTAGATCCACTTTTAAAGATGTGATCATCTTCCACCTAGTGCTATTAACCGGAATACGCTCTAGTCTGTTTCCTTTTAAAAAAAACACAGGTTTAGATATTTGCTGAGAGAGACTCAGGCGACATAATTGTTTTACTTCTTCAATGTCTTCTTTCAACTCGAATCTAATTCTTGGTTAATCTGATTTAGACTCATGAATCAAAATGCATCTTTTTGCTGAATGAAGGATACTTTAAATCTATTCACGAACCCTCAAAGATTCATCTTCTGATTGATGCATGATTTTGAACTTAAATTTTGAAAAAAAAACTCGTAAGAGATAAATAAACTTTTGAAGAGATGACTCATGACCTCACACAGAAGACTCATATGAACAGAATGACTCCTTTCAAAAGATTTATTGGGTACCATTATTGGGATCTTTGATACTGAAAGTTAGAAAGCTTTAATCTTAAGACGGTATCGGTCAAACAATTGTGCAAATATCGATCGGTGATTTGAAACCGGGTTGCATCATGTCGAAAGATATGTTTGAATCTGCTCGAAACTGTTGATCTGCTGATACGTTAAATGGCCGATCCAATGTATACTCTTGATGATTTTCGCTAAAAATCTTATGCTAAACTGAAATATATTTTTTTTTATCTAAATTAAATAACCACTTCAACAAACGTTCATGAAATATTTATTCATATTGATATTAATAAAATCTAGCAAATATGGCCTGACCTGCGTCAGAACTGCTAGAAAAATGTGTTGTTTTAACATTTGTCGAGCAGCTGAACTAGATTTAGAAAAAGATTCTAATTTAGCCGCCTATCGTCAAAACCCATATAGAAAACTATTGGAAGGTATAGTAGATCCCACTGTTGGATGTTTTAATTATTTGGGAAGCTTTCATTTTTAGTTTCAAAACCTCTATTTCTAATTTTAATAATTTTAAACATATTTTTTGAACTTCTA
>AXCM01001585.1:0-38142 GCA_000473375.1 Anopheles culicifacies | reverse complement strand
TAAGGTCACTTTGCATTAAGTTTATACTTTTAGTGTGCAGGTTTAAATATCGCTTGGCATCCGGTTTAAAGACTAACCTGGCGCCTCATGTGTAGCATTCTAAATAATATGTATTTTATGCAATAAATGAAAAGATCTTCCAGAACTATCGCTCGCCGAGTGATAATGCTTGGATACGGTTGGAGCAAATTTGTATTGCCAGTTTTGCACACTTTCACATTCGATTGCATCTCTTTACGGCATGGTGGCAAATGTGCAAAAAACAACAGAAATAATCAAACCCCGATCATAAAGTGAAATGAAAACTTCGATCACAATCTATTACGATCGTACTCCGATCGTATTCCGGGGCGGTGATGAATTGAATGTTGCTTTTGTGTATTCCTTTTTGTTTAAACCCCTGTGAAAAAGATGGCCAACAGCGCATGTGAAACTGAAACACTTCATGCGTGCCCAGTTTCGTAGTTATTCCTGCTGCGCTAATCAAGCAGCAGTTTCGGTTGGAAAATTTTGGCAAAACTCTCACGTTTGTGCCAATCGGAAAACGGAGTAAAATGATCTTTTTTCTTTTTTTTCTTACACACATACATAGCCTACCACTGCCGACTGTTTGATCTTCGATGAACGATTGTTTTTATTGGTGTGATGATTTGCTTGCTCATTCATTACACTACCATCTCCCACTGTAACCCGCCTTCGAGTGCAGTGAAAGTGAAAGTGATGCCACCTGAAATAACGTGAAGTAGCAATAAAGGTAGAAACAAAACGAGGAAAAAATCATAAGTTTCAGGAAAATAAAATACAATCATTGCCTGCCATCGTTTTACTCCGCGCAAAATGGCATCAACGAGACGATAATGTGCGTATCAAAGCATTATAATGGCACTTTATCCATCACGAGCTTAATTTATTTTATTATTTGTGATTATTTCTCAAATATGAAGTGTTTCATTTGATAAGATTTATGATCGGATTCGATTATCCGGAAGTAATCATCTCATAAAACAGTTGTGATAGAACAAATAAATAACTTCCAAAATCGACTATGTCGACTATGTCGACTGCTCTTAGATAAATAGGAAACGTGTCGTTCACATTTTCATCGAAATGATAAGAATCGATCATTATCTAACCTCATTGTGGCCCGTAATAGAGCATGTGAAAGGTTTCCGCCGGCAAAACGAACGGTTCGAAGGAAATACATACACACTCCTAGACATGGCAAATAAATACCACATTCGCAACAATGATTGCTGGGGACCGGAGCAGAATCAGATCACAAAACATTTATCTCCGGTGTTCCAATTATCTAACGCTCGGTATATTATTACACCACCACCCAAAGCATAAGGGTTTCGCATATTTCACCTGGCAGAACAAAAATTTTCCCGGATGGAATCGGTGAACGCGACACCGAAGGAAGAAAACTCCAATGGGACGTCTATAGATCACTTACTTGGTGTTTGCTTTTGCCGCAGTACACGAACCCTATCGATCATTCAACGTTCTCCCCGGGGGCCACTACCTTCCATCACTTCCCCGTGCTTTACCCAATAAACACACAATGACTCTAATCGTGGCCAATAAATCTTCATCCCTTTGCATGGTAAAATAATAATAAAAAAAATCTCCCTATTCTCCCCTAGAGATACGTAGATTGAAATATATCGCTAATTGAATTGTACAATGTTTTGCAGCAATTTTTCAGCTCGCGCGTATTTTGATGATATAATAATGTTTCGGCTCGAGCGCTCGATATATCTCTGCCAACGTCGTGACGCGTTTTTTTTTGTTGCTGACCAGCGCGTTGGCATTTTGGTTGTAGTTTAGAAACTCCTTTTCAAAAACTGCATTCTCGCTGCCATGATGGTCACCGCGAGAGCGTTTAAGCGGGAGCAGCACTTCGCCTGTTTGCCTTACGCTTCTCAGCCCCCGGCTCGAGGGCGATAAAATGGCCTCGACCGATCGGTTGTTTCGTTGCTCAAATTCATCGTTGTAATTATCGTATCATAGCGCTAGCGCTGGACGTTTTTAGTCGATCAAGAAACCTTCTAATTGGGCACTGACCACAACCGTTGACTAAACGACCAGACTGGCTTGCAAACACGAACACCACCACCCGTCAAGTGGTGTACAAGATTAGTGAAAGTCTTCCCGGGCCAACCTAACCGAAGCTTAGTAGCCGGGGCGGGTTCCGAACATACGGGGCATAGAAATTCGTGCTATATGTCCAACGCCCAATTCCAGCACCGTGCTGACGGTGTGTACATAGTAAAGGGTACGAATTAGCCCATGGTCAGAGCACTGTATGTTGCTCCACAGATCGGTTCTATTAGAGTGGTTAACTTTATTTACAAGACTTGCGCGGAAATGCCCCGTTGACGGTTTCAGAAAGAAACGAAATATCTTTAGCAAGTGTGAAGGTGCCATGAATGGGCCCGAATGAGGAAAGGTAGTGTCAATTAATGCGGTGTCCACACACACGTGCAGGTCTGTTTCATTGTAATGCCAGACTTCCCTACCCGTTCCAATTACTTCTATTTGAACTAGCCGCATTAAAAAGGGCAGAACATAAGTCATACTGAGAGTGCATGGAAACTTCTTAGACTGGCAAAAAAAACATCCACCCCCTTGAATCTGAACAGGTACGTTAGTTCACGCCTTGTATCATTTAAATGAGCTTATGCAATCGATTTGGAAAGGAAGGGCACTAGAGCCGATTCTAAACTTCGTCCCACAAGCGGTTCTACTACCGGTTGCACTACTTAACTGTGCTCCGTCTTAAATAAGTGTTTAAATGCACGAGTTCGTTTCTTAAGTAGTCGCCCTACACCCTTTTGATCGTGCTTGAAATTGGATCAAAAGCCTTAAGTACGGAAAGGATTATAGAAAAAAAACTCGTATCACACCCCGTACGGATCGCAGATGGATAAAGACCTCCGCGCAAATCCGGTAGTCCTATTATATGCACACGAATGTCCAAGTGGGTAATTAAGCTCCGTACCGCCACATGTTGCTGATGTCTTGATTCTGTGCCTTGGTTCAGGCGTATCCGTTCAATGACGATGGTAATGTACGTTTTCGAAGGCATTGGGTCACTTGGACGGTTGACAGACAAGTACACTGGGTAGCGCACAGCACTGGTTAAGTAAATAGTAACGTCCGCGCAGCCGCTCACCATCAGGTAGCACTGACACTAGGTCAAAGGTGGACTGCACGAGTTGGAAGTCAATTTTGGCGCCCCTTCGAGCGATTTCAATCGTTTCAACCCCAACACCGAAGGATCGTCAGCTTCGTCCACCAACCGAACCACCAGTGATTGATGCGGCGTTGGTTGCTACCTTAGACCTGATTGAAATGAAGGGTCTCCCAGCCCAGCCCGGTACACTGCATGAAACCCACAGCAAATTAAACCATTTACCGTTGGACGGTCGAGTTTTGGTCGGGACTGACCTGGCACCGCTTTCGGAAGGCACATAATTAGTGGAGGTGTTGATGGGATTGTGCGAAAAACCGAAAATCAGCTCCCTGTCAAGGGACTAATTGAGGGTGGTTAAAGTTCTTCAGCATAAACTGCCACTTCACACGTCTTTTGTGTGACAAGGGTTTCATCATCGTTGTTTGCTTGCGGGGGACTGTTTTTGGTTAATTGCGGCTCGAGGTGTAAACAGTCTTTAAAGGTCTTCATTTTGTATTTTAACTTTATTTTCATTCATTTTCAATAAAATCTGTGTTGTTCTAATCAAGTTAAAGCAAAAAGGAACTTTTCAAGCTGACTTGCCTCATTACCTTCTGTCACGAATTATTCGCACCGCCCTTAGGGTCTCGGCAATATGTAACACCCCCATTCAATGTTCCCGGTGCGTCCAATAGGCGTCACATTTCCTCATAAAATCGTGTGACCCAATGCCCGGCAGCATAACAACGGTGTTCGGGAAGGTCCAACCAGCAAGCCAAAAGGGACGGCCTTGATTGTTGCCAACATTGCCAATCCGGCACGAAGCATACGGTTCCATTACAAACATGACCACACAAAACCAACAGACAGAAGTAATAGCAAAACAACACAAAAAAAAGTCGGATTGCCTTGAACTGAACTGTACTACAGCAACGTGTTGCTAAGCGTTCGCACGTTCGATCCGGGGCGCGAACGTTAATTCCTGTTCTTAATCTCGAACGGGAGGAGACCCCGTCTCTTGGTCGAGGTTAACTACAGATAAAAAAAAGGAAAAGTAATTCACCACCAGGAGGAAAAAAAACATACCTAGAACACCCCATTTTTTTGTTGCCATCGTGACGCTGAAAGGCGTCTCCGGGTCGGTTCGATTCTTGAACGCGATCAAAGGTGCACACGAAACCCCACCCCCGGTTGGGTCGGTTAACCGCGTGAGATCGCAAAAATCGAACTCGCACACCCCTGTTCGTACGGGTGGATGAAACTAATGAGAATCTTTTTAAATTCGGTGAAGGGAAACGGACTTGCCGGACAGAACAATCGAGAGCAGAAGAGTGCCGTACTGAAGGACACACTAACTGCGTTCTACTGACATTGACAGGGTCACAACCAGGAAGTTAGCTGAGAGCTGAGTTTGTTTGCTAGAAGAATGCGTGTCTACTAAATGGATTAGAGTGAGGGCTTAGAAGGGAATAAATTATGTCTAAAATAACTTAACATTAAATTCTTAATCTAAATTTTAAATTCCCATAAATTAACCAGGCGGTTTTTCAAGTGGCTCATCAACAATGTCCTGACACTATTGAAAGATTGATGCCGCAATAAAATGGACGCAAGTAGCAACCAATATTTGGAGACAATCAACACAAAGCAAGCACAATAACAACACAACAGTCCTACTCGTTGCGGTCATTATTCCACGAAATGAATTCCAAACGGGAGCCAATTTTAATGATGCAAAACCTAAGCTTACCCAGTTGTCTGACATGGGGCCGGTCCCCGCAACACCCCTCTCCCCGTGCTGTATGCAAACAATGTGAACAGACAAAAATGGAAAGTAATTTCACTTCTGCACTTGAACATTACAAACGCACCCGCAAGTGATCACACGCCGCGTCTGGGTCGATCGCGTTTGAAACCGATCGTACGCCCAAAACGAAGAGAAAAACAAACGCCCATATCATAAAACAAGACATGTGTTTGCTGTGTGTGTTTTAGGAATGGCCAAGGGGAAGAAAAGGTATGATCCTCTGTAACACAACGCTCAGGCACACACACACGTCTACTTAAGACACCTTGTTTTCGGACACGGGCAGTGGCGTGTCGTTTCACGGTTCAATGGTGAAATTCGCAATGCAAAATTGTAATAATAATGAGAGTGTCGAGTTCAGCAATCCTACCAGCCTTAGATGTCGTTTTTCTTTTACTTTCCGAGAAGTCTTCCTTTCATCCCCAACCCCGCCATTATAATGCGCAGTTTAATGTTAAAGTGAATATTCCACCCGTGGGGTTCGTCGCTTTTGCTTGAAGTCTTTCGTTTCTTTCGGTGAGCTTCAATCAAATGCGTTCCCAAAATCCGTGCGGAAACTTCATAAGTAGCCTCGGGGGAACCGTAAACCTGTGTGATGTAGCTACCGAAATCAATTCATTTGCCATTTCGATGAGCCCATTCATTATCAAAGCAAGACAGCCCCCGTCGGACGACGACGAGAGGAGCAAAGCGAAGGGAAACACAAATGCACATTCGTTACGAATGACTTTTATGCTGGAAATAAAATTCATGTTGACTTTGAAACGAGTAAAAACGCTAGACTGCATGCTAAAACACCCTGCAAAGCTGGGCAATGATGTACCTTTGTGGGGGCAAGTGACGCACAAGAAACAATATTCGTTCCGCGGTGGGCTTTTGTGCGGCTCGGCTCGTTACGGTGGCAGGAAATTGTTAACGCCTAGTTGGTTTTGTTTTCCGTCGATCATAAAGTGAGCAGGACAAGCGCCTGGTTGTTCACGGATCTGGACAATAAGAGGGTAAAAACACAACAAGTCTAATATAAGCCCACCGAATCCTAACAAGAACAGACACCAGACAGTCTGGTGTAAGCAGTCGATCGTACGATCGCTTCGAAGTAATCACGTGGGTTTGTTTTCCTTATTGTCGTCGATCACTTTAAACAGGTGCAAGGGTTGGCGTAGGAAAAGCTAAGAACACATTTCACACTCACTTTACACAACACCCAATAATGGTAGCAAAGGTGAGGCGATACTTGTTATCGCATCGACAGCTATGGTCCAGCTACGGCTGGAAAAAGACCTTCTAACGGTGCAACATATTTATAAACAGTTTATTTATGTTTCCGTCTCACTGTCTGATAGCAAAATCACACGAAAACCTTTCCAACCAATGTGGGTAGCCGTAGGCTGCTATATTCCCTTTCTGCTAAAGTCTCTTCGCCCAGCCGCACGAATCACACCAAACCCGATCGGTATCGTGGAACTACTTTAATTGATGTTTTTAATCGAACCGTACCGAAGCGTGATGATGTACGGAATATGATATGAAGAGGCGTTACGACTTTGCACAGCATTGTGCAACAGGAAATCTAGGAGAGTGCGGTCTCCAGCGTTAGTATAAGTTGCACAGTTTGAGAATCGTCTAGTTCATTTTTTTACCCTCCAGGTTACTCATGTCTCAATGGGCACACGTAATAGTACACCGGCATCGATGATTGGAAGGAAATGAGATTCAATTAGCTGATTCCATGGCATTCGGTGTAATGTCCAGTTAGGCTTGCAAGAAAATCATTGAACACTGATGGTTCACAGATAGACACAGGAAAAGGTGTTCATTTGTTATCTGTTAGATGAATATTTTGTACGAAGTGGAACAGAGTAGCAGAAATTTCGCTAATTAAAGATCAAGGACCAATATCCCAGAGAATAAATTAATATACACAGACATTGTGGAAGTCTATTGAACTATTCTTATGCCTTTTCCACTCTTTATCTATTCTACATTCGCACAGAATTGAGTACATTTTCTCCAAATACTACAATTACCTTTTCAAATTTATTCGGACAATCACTAACACAAGCTCCTTAATTCTATCACAAATTACGACACACACGAAACATAAAAACAAAGAGTATTCTTAGCCACGAAAGCGAAGCACCACAAAACCACCCACAGGACACGACCGACTGAGTGAAACTCGTAGCGAAAAGAACTGATTTTGCATCGTTTCTGAGGCTACGACCGATCAACCAAGTCGGCGACCTTCCCCATCGCCAGAATGTGTGGTGTTCACAGCTTCGGGTGTTCTATACCATTGCGAGGTTCTTGCCTCTCAAATGTCAACCACATTTTTGCGCTCCGGCACAGGATCCCTCGGGACGGGTTCTGTATTTTCTGGAAGTCATCTGCGGGTACGAGATTGTAACCAAGAAGGAAGAGAAGCAAAGTGAAAGGCTTCATTTTTCTTGGACTCTTTCGCTCGCTCTCTGTCTCGTGCGCATTTAGTCAGGGAGATGTAGCAGAATGACGCAGCAAGAAAAGTCGCTTTAACTTACGCAAGCCGAAGCCACCCGGCCACATTTGTATATGGAGAAGATTTCAGGTCTGCGCAAAGAGCTGCGCATCTATCGGATCGGTTTGTCGTACCCGTCATCCCGCACAACACTCGCCGTCCCCGACATCCAGAGCGTGTGGCGCTGATTTGTGGTTGATTTAGGCTTCATAAAACGATGATAAAAGATGGGCACGATTGGGATTGGACATTGGTGCTTTCGCGTAGGAGACGCAGCCGAAAAAAAAGAAACAGATCGTGAGCTGGTAATAACGTTACGCAACACATGGCATCACGAGGTATCACCGGAGGCATTAGCACGGGAATGGAGGTCGCCATCAGTAGGGTTCACTCTTCCGATGAAGAGCTCGTATTTCATCCTTGCCTGTACTCGGCAACTCGGTCAGTGTGGTGTCGGTGTCCGTCCTAAGTCCGTCCTAAATCGTGTGCAGCCTCCAGATTCCCTCCAGCGCGTTGACCGACCCCATTGGCCATGGTCACGCATGATCGGACCGGGCTGGGAACTGGAAACTGGAGTTGGTGCACTCGATTGCATAAATCTCATCTCCAACCTCCGACCTACGTCTCATCCGTGCTCATTGGTGGCAGTTGTTCGTCGCTTTTCTCTTCCCCTTTCCACCGATAGAGAGTTTCGCTTACTGGAGCGTGATGTCGGGAGCGGAATTGAAATTTGGAATTCAGACAAAACGGAAAAGGTCAGCGGCGGATCGATGGCTACACTGTGGCGAACCGGCAGCACTCATCCGGGTAACTCTAAATCGGTTAAGTACGGGTGCGAATTTCGCTTGCGCAAGCATCCCGCACATCAGCCGTCATCGGCGCCCGTGCGGTGAGCTTCAATTAGTCGTTAGCTATAGCCACGACTTTAGAGCAACGTCATCCTGTACGCAGTGACGGTTCGGATATCAATCTGCCTACCAACATAATCGAGCAGTAGAAGTAAAAAAAAAAGTTACACCGAGCTCTTCGCCAAATCCCGCCCAGTAGAGGAGGCAATACCCCTTCGAGGGAACAGGAAATAATCATCCTTTCGTAGCAGAGTTGCAATCATTGACATTTATATTAACGCCCCGCGAAATCTTAACGCACTCGTTATACCGGGATGGCGGAAAAGGAACGATGGGTAGAATGAACCGCTCTACAAAACCTCGCCGAAAAGGTCAGCGAACCGTCAACCAGATGCGCGATCGAGCAAGGAAGGAAGGAAAAAGGTACCAGACTTCACGAGACGCCAAACCGGCGTCTTGAAGTGAACTTTTTCCATCCGTTTAATCTTTTCAGCCCGCTGCTGCCGCGAAGCATCTGGTTGAAGAGTGGTTTGCCAATGTCTTAGCTTACCTCCACCCCTACTGCCCTGGATGGAGTGAGCTACCTTTGTGTTCCGAACGTCTGAAACCGGTTCATTTGCTCTCCTCAAAGTGTGGTACGTTGCGTCCCGTAAGCAACAACCGGTCATTGCGATACCTAGAACGCACGGGATCCCGGATGTGGGCAAATTCTGACTCGGTTTCACTTATTCGAATGTCCAGGATTTACTTGTTCTGCTTTATTGGGGCGGTCCCCGAATGATTGCCGGCAATGCAAATGTCATTTCGTTGGTGTTTGACATTAATTTAGATGATCAAATACTGTTTATTGTTAATTCGAAAGGTCATCCAAAGCATCCCCGGAGAGGTTGTCCCGAGGAAGAATAATTTTGGAATTTTGAAAGATAGCTCTAAATTAACAAACATCAAGTCAGGGATTAAGGATAATCAGAATAACTCAAGTTACCGGAGCCGATGATATTTGATTTACACCTTCACGCACATTGAAGTGAAGTCTAAGGTTGCCTCAAAATTCACAGTCTTTGGCTTTTTGATGTTCCTGTATTTCCCTTCTAAATGCAAATTATAACCGATAATAAAGTGCACTGCAAAGCCAAGAATAACACCATCATGCTGATTCTAGATTCTCAAGGTTCTTTTACCATCGGTCATCTCAAAGGTTATACCTCGCAGACGGTGCACGCGACGATGCTATCTGTGATCTGGTTTCAAGCGTCCAACACGCTGCCAAGAGGTATTAAAATGGACCAAACATACTAATGAATTCCAACCCCGAACCACTCCGATTTCCTTTCGAATTCGACTTCCACGGAAGGTGGCTGATCTTTACCTAAAACCACGGTAAAGGTGAGCATGTGACTTTTCCCACAAACTGATTGCATTTAAAATAGTTCCAGCCGTTCCTGGTCACTAAACACGAAGAAGATTCGCCAACGGAGGGAGAATCGCTCATTCGCTTACCTTTTTGCATAAGTTGGCCATGAAGGCACTCGCGCTGGGACTCGGCACTCAGAACAAACACGTCGCTTCCCTCACGGACGGAAGGATGTACGGCTACTAGCTGCAGCAGCTAGCTTTCGGTTCCCTCTCGGGACTGCCCAGGGGGTTTCGTGCAAAACACGCTCGTTCCCTCACTTCCGGCTGTACGCGGTGGCTTTATTCCGATCGAACACTCGACCATTTGCCTGTTTCATGGTCGCACACTCGTTGTCTAACCCCGTTGTCACTGGTTCGGCGGGACACAATTTCACAAAACCGCACACTCACACTCCC
Organism: Anopheles culicifacies; assembly: GCA_000473375.1. NCBI lineage: Eukaryota > Metazoa > Arthropoda > Insecta > Diptera > Culicidae > Anopheles > Anopheles culicifacies. Next base: position 28,003 of record AXCM01001585.1, on the reverse strand, counting down.
CCGATAGACCTTCGGTTGAATGATCCGATATGCACGAGCACGGTGGAAATGGTGTTACGCAAAATTCACTCAAAAAATTATGGAGGATTTTTTCACTCTTTCACACTCCTCACACACGCACACAGTGACGACGCGTACTTTTCGGGAAGGTATTGATCACGGTGCTGATGACGATCATGTAACAAGTTGTCGCCGGTGTTGCTCACTTGGCTGCACTTTGCGAAAATTTTCAAGATACGCCGAAGGACTGGAGGGCTGGAAAAATACTAAAATGACAACCATTATTTTCACTTTCTATCATTACCAAAACCGGGGGTGTAATTTTTCACTCGCTCCACAAATAATGCTCCACTACACAAGTAACGACATGTTCTGCCATTTGCTCCCGTTTCACTTTCATTCTCTTCTTTCGCTTCACTCTTTCGTTATTTGTTTGCTTTGCTCGATCGTTTTTCGCTTCCTTCGAGATAAGATATGCACATTTTATGTGTTTTTTTGTTGTTGTATTGTTTCATTTTCTTCTCTTTTTAACCAATTCTTTTCACTTTCGTTTGCGATAAAAAAAGTGCACCACTTCATGTTGATGGTTGTTTTTTGTTTATACACTTTTCATCGTTCTCGCACATTTTTTTTAGTCGCCTGTTGGTTTTATTGTTGTTATTTTCTTTCACCTTCCATTTTACTGGGTTAGTGGATCGGTCGGGTTTGTGAGCCCGCAGCTCACAGGTCACATCGGACAACAGTGCATACAGTGGCAGCGTACACATTACCCCGATGAGTGGTGTCGGTTGTAAGTGTTTCCCAATGTTCAATGCTGAGCGTCGTGGTGGTGCATAATGTGGCAGACACATATTGATAACATGTCTGGAGAGACCGCGTAACATGTAACCAAGACATCGATTACAGGTTCGTAACATGTCGGGATTTGAATTAATAGAGACAACGTGAGAGAGCGGGCCTTGAAGGGTCAAAAATGGGTCGAGGTCGATAATGTTCCACGCCGAATCAGATTGCTAGTGATGTGGAATCAAAAAATCCGAACACTTCGTAAAAAAGTGTTTACGAAGAAATTAATGCACAATTTAATTTGCATAATTGTAGGTGTACAGTCGCTTGAATTTTGCCCGAGCTACACATTATCATGCGTTTGTAAGAAGAGTTATATCGCATTCTTAAACGCCCCTTGCTGATATTAATGTAGCCTTCTTGAAGTAAAAATCAATTTTCAATTCCCTTGGTCCTCGATTATCCGGGCCCTGATCAAATTGTTAATGGTGTATCAGTGTGGCTTGATCATGACAGGATACTCCAACGATTCTTCATAATTATACAGTCACCGTTAAGCTTAGTTATAGATCATCACCAGGTATTTCCAGGTTAAAACATTTTCCATAGTTTTCAATCCCACTTCCGCAAAATAAACCCAAATAAAAAGGCAATAACATTACATTGTTATCTTGCCACGACATCCCATAATGTGTATTCCTTTTTTCATTAATTGAACGATAGCAAATATTTCTGCAATAGCAACATCAACCTGACCGCGAATGCTGCCTCACATCACACATCACGAAGTCACGCATGCAAATGATTGTGTGCTAAGGTAACAACACTTGACCGTGCTCATCATCAATTCCAAACGATCGTTTCTTCTGGTTTGGAAGAGCATACAAAGCAGCGATCCTACCGCTCATAAGGCACGCTCGAAGGCAACCTGTTGGCGAACGGACGTACGATAATTGCACCTTACCGAGCCTGAACCAAACCGTGCACCAATGACAAACCGCCATCGATCGTACCCGCATTGGTGATTCAATTGAACCGTTAATTGCTTTGACATTAATACCTTGTTCCAGTCACCGGGGGGAAGCAAAGAATGCGTTCTACTGCCGGTGTCCCTCTAGACCGGCGGCTTTAAGGTCAGCCCTGTGTGCCCGCCGTGCGATCGAACGACCGACCGATCGATCGCCCCTGGTGACAGCTCGATGACATAAGAGCGAATGCAAATGCGAACTTGTGGGAGGCGATCGCTCGGAATTATAACGGTTCCTGTCACCGATTGCGTAAGTTCGCAGGTTTGTGGTGAATTTTTTTAGTTTCTTTTTTTCTTTTTTGCTTTACAAACTATCTTTCTTGTTTGAGTTACGTTCACGGTTGATGCTGATGGGAATGGGTGCAGCGTTTTTTCTTTAGCAAGAATTTGCAGAAATAGTGTATTGCTTCCTGTTGTTTCTTGGTGCAGTTTCGAGGGCAAACCTCTGACGCGTCCGGTATGCGGAAATTACGAAAACCCGACCCGTAATCAATCAATGCACAAATGTGACTGGGGTTGTGGAAAAAGAAGACGCCAGGCGAAGATGATGAGAGTGTTGACCGGTTTTAGCCATGGTCTTGTAATTTATGCCCAGTCGACCCGAGACATTGGTAGGGGATGATCTGCTGGCCAATGTTAATAGGTAGGTTTGGGTGGCATGGTAGATGCGGTTGTTGGCTAGGCTCTCTAGTGAGTATCAAGTGCTGTTTTTCACAAACATGCTCAGTTACGGATCAAGTGCATTCCGATGTGCTTTCAAGGGTATGTCTTTTAAGTGATGGATGTACTGACGCACTAAGATCAATAAATGCCTTGATCTTTCTTACAATGTTCAATAACGAGGTTATTTTTTTGTTTCAACGTTGGAATGAAACAAGAGAGTTTCTTCCGAAAAAGGAATAAAGCAAGGTAATGTACTATTTAAATTTACCTTTTGGATTACATTTTTTCAAACAAACTTGTTCCTGACATTTTCATCTGCATTAGTCGTTATTATGTATTATTTCAAAATCCCCATCTCCCATAAAAACATACTCACTCTTCTGACTCGCTACACAAAATGAGGATGGGATATCTACCCCGAATCTTAATGGCGATCAAATTCTGCGAAGGATCAAACCGACCCGCTCTGTATACGCCATGGGTGGCATTGGATCGCTTCGCCTAAGCATACGTCCACACCCGCAGGCTTTATGAACTGCTCGAAGGTTCTGACATTTTAACATCCCAAACCCATGTGCACATCATCATCATCATCATCATCAGTGCCATCAGTGGACGCGTGCCCACGGAAAAAGGCTCCAACATTGAGAGGAATCAGCCCGCCACTAATGGAGCTAATGACAGCTCAATTCCCCGCTGTGAAGGAAGCTTGGACGTTGTGGTGTGGTCTCGAAAACAATCGCAGAATGCCATCCGCACACTGGAACGGAAAAGAGGAGAAAAAAAAACAGAACCATGATAAGTAATGATGCTATTGAGGGGATAGAAAAGAAAAAAAAAAACGACTCTCCGAAAAAAAAACCGACCACGCAAAGGTCAAACGCTGGCAAATTGCATCAATATCAATATTTGGCATATTTGGACGTCAAGACAGATGCTCCGTGGTATGAAAAGGTCCTCCTGCTATGGTTGAATGTTACTATTGAAGATGTTTGCCATGCCTGGTGTTACTGCAGGCTGTATGATATGATGATGGTATTTGCAGTGCTAAATAGTTAATAAAAAAAGTCATTGAAGGTATCTCCATCTTATGTGCCACTTAGGAGCCATTCTATGGCAGAATGATGTTAGAAACACTGGCCTGATGTCATTTCTTGATGACCGCACGGTGATTCAAACTATGGAAATCAATCTTTTTGCAATATCCCCACAATAAAGATCCCCTCCCTTCAGGTGCAGGAGGTTTTTGCATACTGCGCAGTTCGATGCAGTGTTGGCGCCTTTCTTCCCGTGAAGCAGTATGGATGGCATTTCCTTGTTCGATGCACACTCTATACTACAAACACCGGTCATCGTTGAAACATGTTATCGAGTTTTGTGCTGCACCTTTCTGGGATCACCTTACCGAGCGAACAAAGTCACCAATCAAACACGATGCCTTGTCGGCATCTCGTATGCTGTAGTTTCCCCCCCCCTAAGGTAGAAGAAGCGAGCCTAGCTGTTTTGCTTTTATCAATTTGAAAGGTTCGTCCCGGGGAGCGAACCGTATCGTAACGCGATGACAGAGATGAATGGAGCACTGTGTGCTCGAGCAGCGATAATAGTTTTCTAATGACTCTGAAGGCCCAGACCGCAAACTGATGCCTCGGATACCACGGGTTCGAAGGCCCGTATCCTCACACGAAAGCGCTAGGCGCTTGTGGCGCTTTGTTCTATTTATGGTAATGTGTTTTTTTATGTCAAACAAAGCCTCTCCTTCCCGCGATCAAAGATGAATGTTTGTGCTCCTGCTAACGAAAACATAAATTTTTAAGAATAAACACGCAAACCATTTGTTTGGAGTACGTATTTTGACACCTTGCCTTGTGTCACAACATCGCACAAATCATGCAGCTGGGGATGAATTGGGCAGATAATTATCATAATTAAACTAAAAGGCCTTGGAAGTGCGCTGCTGCTGCTTCGAAGATCATAACGATCAGAAGCCCTTGCAGAAAAACGAACCATCAACCGTAATTTGTTATCTTCAAACAACGTTCATGCTGGACTTCGATCATATATTCGATCTGTCAAAAAATAGTGGCACGTGTGAGCGTTTCACGATTGCTTCGCCGAAATGAGTTACCCGAGTAATTACACATTGACGTCCAATTGCATTCTCGTTTCATCAAATAAGAGTCGTTTTTTTATGGGTTCGTTTCGTTTCGATTGCTACACACATCATCAAACAAAACGCATCCATATCAGTGGGCTAACAAAAGAGTGGTTAAAGCTAAATATCTCCCCGCATTTCGGGCAACTCAACTCGATGGGTACGTTTCTATAGACACACGTTCAAACTGTTATCATACCGCCACATTGGCGATTGCCCAACGATGCTTCAAAGCAGCTTCACACATGTGCGCTTGAATGTAGCTCAAAATATATCGAAATGAAACTCAACGCGAGATGCAGAAATATCTCGCAATATGCACAATGCGCGGCGAGGCCCATTATCATCATCATTCAGCCACCTCCAACATCATGCCGGACCGTATGTGTCATAATTTCGCTCCACATACATTCCATCCAGCACTGAGAGCGTGCTTTCCTCATCGCCGTTATCGGCTGCATTCTCGTAGAAATGGTAGACTTCGTGACCCGAGCTCTTTTACCCCCTTAATGGGAGAGTAGGTCAACCTCCCGTACCCGGGAGTGTTGCACGTGTGTATGTGTGGAATATAATCGATTTGAAACCATTTCAATAAGTCTCAGCAGCGAACCGTTTGTTATGATTTTTTTTTGTGCTCAAAATTCTTCCCAATTACAAGCGGTTGATGCAATGTTTGAAGGCAACTAGAGCTGATAGAGTGATTACCGTTTAGACGAACGCTCAGCGCAGGCGCATGATAAATAATCGCCCAATAAACATAGCCGCGTTGCGGTTTGAGGTGCAATCTCCCGAAAGATACTGCCACCCCGTTGGGAGATTCCCAGCAGGTACCACACAGTACAAGAGTCAACGTTCCGACCGTTGACGGTGCGCGGTGCAAAGGGCACCCATTTGGAGGGTTATTTCCCACGGGAGGGAATGAGCCAAACCTCGCCGGTTGCAGTTGCAGCTTGGGCACTTGGGCAAGACCCCCACAATGATCATAATTAATTCAAAGCACCCGCGGCACGGAGGAGTCGACGTCGCACGTGATTGCGGAGATTATTGGTGGAGGTGCGCTGGTGTTAGAATTGCCACCCCGGCTACTTGGACTGCGTTTTGAGAGACTTTGTCTAGAATGGCCGCTGCGTTGCTATGCATCGATGTTGCAGTGGCTGTGCTTTTTTATTGCACTGGAACGCCTTTGTGTGATGGCGCTTGCCAAAGCTGTTCGCTTGGCCGACACGAAGCGGTGAGTGTGCGAGACGTTCTTCTGTGCGGTCCGCAACCGGGCCAGAAGGGATTAACCACCTAACTTTTGTTGAGTAGCTGGGACAAGATCAAAACCTTTTATACCACGGTGTGACCTCCGACCGTAGGGGAGTAGCGCTTTTGCAATTCAAACTGAAACAAATGGTTGATGATTTTTGCAATCTGCTCAATAAAAAGTAACTAACGATAACAACGAGGCTTGGAATATCGATAAGCAATCAAAAATGTTACATCCGATGATTCGAAATTTTGAAATTTATTATGAGGCTATGCTCAAGGATAAAATTGTAGACTTCGTCATCGTTTTATGCAAAGAAGAAAAACTCATCATCTAATAGTTTCATGTTCACCTCATCAATATCAGCTACAAACCAGTGAGCGCAAAGCAAATGCTTTTGATTTTGCTAATTTGTGTCACCCACTTGGAGTGAATGTCAATCCAGCCTTGGACTTCTATGCCAGCACCTTTCGCAGCTCTCCACATTGACATATTCGCCCCTGTCTTATCTTAACACACACTCTGTCTCTCCGTGGGGCCACTCGTGTCGAAGGTGTTAAGTACGAATCGTGATCAAATTTCGTTCTTAGCGTATGCGTCTTACATCACATAAGAGCACGTGTGGATCCAATCGTTAAACTTGTATTGCTTTCTGGAATATGCCCGATCGAACATGCTGTCGGAGCGTGTGCGAAAATAGAGAACCTTCACCGTGGTCCCAGCTGACCTTTTGGCACACTGCCACGGGCAATAGCAGCCGGTCGATCAAAATAGCCTCCAGCCTGCGTTCGAAGCTATGCACAGCTCATCCTCATCGATCTCACCCGATGTGATCGTGGATGGCGACTCTGCTATTAATAGTGCCAGATTCGTACGAATTTCTCACGCTACCAAAGGGTACACACGGTTTGCGCATTTTCGGCACCGCGCATGCATACACGCGGCGGCGGCGGCGACATCAACGTGCTCGCAAGCGACGAACCGCAGCGAACGAACGAAATCGAAAGTATTCACTCCCGCAACGGCACTTCCAAATGAGCAAAACGCTTCTTCGCGAGAGCGCCATGTGTGTGTGTCTCGGGGCACGTTTGCTCTCCCTTTTTTTTCGTGATCTTTGACTAAATGTTAACCGGTTTTCCCTTCCCAACGGTTGATCATCTTCAGCTTTACATCCTCCCCACACCAGACGCATCTCGTCGGCTAATCGTACAAACGGACGCACACTAAAGATCACGATCGTGGCGGGAAACGGTACAGGTTGCGACGAGGGAATGGATCAGAGTAAACCGTCCTCTGCAGCACAGCGAGATGTGTAAATGACACATGCACGACAAGCAGGAAGTCACCGCCGTGTGTCGTAGCGGTTGTATGGGTTCATGGCGCGAAGGCTACGGCTGAATGTAAACAGCAGCATCTTCGATCCTCCCGAACGGAACCTGTTTCTGTCGATCGAAATCGAAACCAATTTTCATGCAGTCATTTCGCTTGGCTGGATGAACAAAGACAGCGACATTAGTCAGCTGTTTGGTATGCTATGGAATGTGGCATCAAGCAAAAAAAATGGAAAATTTTATTAAACAATGTTTGATTAAATAAACCCAATAATATATTTTTTGTGTGGAAGAAGTTATTCTCCTTACAAAAAAAAAGCAAAAATATCAGGTTAAAGGGTCGCCCTGGTTATTTTTGTCGATTGTGGCCTTACTCGTGGCCTTTCTATTTTCATCCCATCCTTCCATTCCCTCTCGCCAAACCGTCGCGGCATACTCGATTGGATGCCAATTTGAAGATGCCTTCGATGGTCGATGCTTACTTGATGATGTGGTGGTGAGCATAAGGTGCAAGATGGAATGTTGCCGTCGCTGTCATGGTTGCCTTGGTCGACATGCGTGATGTAAGACGATACTGTCTAGCCAAACAAAAATGCGTACAAGCACGGCAAGAATGCTATGCACTTACTAGTGATGGTTCGTTTTATCTGTCTGTGAGCAAACATGCATTGCTCTAACAGCTTAAATTTTAATATTAAAATGCTGCTTTTATGAAAATTGACAAATGTGACTGTTATTTAAAACATAAAATAGTAACAATGTCGACTAGAGTTGGTATCAATCTCATAATCTGCAGATGACAAACATGTGGCATACGAGCATTTGAAAACATGTATTTCAATCAATTTCCAAGAAAAATATATAAAAATGTCTCTTTGATTTATATGGTCCTGAAACAGTTCACTCCCACGTTACACTCGAGCGAAACATTTAGCATGCTATCAGATAACCATTCTCTCTTAATGATACCTGCGTGGGATGAACACAAAAACAAAGCCACTTAACAACTACGCGCATCCCAATCCATCACAATAAATTTCGCCAATCGCCTGAAAATGTCACCGAGAATCCGACAAACGAAACACGCAAAACGAGATGGAAGTTGTCGGCTGTTTTTAAGAACCATTTGCAAATTGATTGCTGATGCCTCGGTGTTTAACCAAAATGCTGGGAAGTCATAAAAAATATACTGCGTTCAGTTTGACAGCGTCGGCCACCCCACGCGGTGGCATTTTCCGGCGGGTCATAAAGTACGCGTGCCATTTGAACCATGGCGGGTGAAGTGAAAGGAACGACCCAGGTGCGCGCGCCGACTAACGAGCAATGAGCATGCAATGTGCCTGTGAGAATTCGTCGCGACATGTGATTCGTAGCGTTGTGCCGAAATTTACACAAAACCATGTAGCAAACAAGCAACAACAAAAAAAAATGGCAGACACGAAACGAATTGAAACGGAAATCGAATACAAGACACCCTTGTTTGCACAAACATCACTTAAAGAGATTAATCTTTTCCCAGCGGCTCGATTATGAAAACCGATTAGACACACGGGAGGGTAGGGGAGCGGGCGGAGTGGCTGCGATCGAAGAAGCAGTCATACATCGTGTCATTTTGCGATGGTTATTCCCACCGCTGGGATGGTTAACAATGCGCGTCTCTCACGACGAAACAAGCGCATCTGCTTGACATCATGCTAACTGTCTGATTTAACCTGAGGGCGATTTAATATTTATTGCCCAACAAATTCACTACTCAACTCCGGCAGCTTCAACCTAATCAGCTTTCCACCGATGTTGTTTCATAGTGCATTTGAATGGTGTGTTGCACACAACCCACAATCCCACCTGTCGCTTTGAAGGATGCGCTGCATCCCTCTGTATGGGCAATTATATTTAATTCCTGACATACTATCTGCAGCTTGCATCGTTTGCGGATTCACAGACCCGTTTGGCACGTTAATGCACCCGATTAGGTACGGGGAGAGGAAAGTGCATCGCACATAACCCATCCATTGCTGAGGAAGAATTAAAAGGGACTCATCGCTTGGGTGAAAATGTGCACATAATCGCCTATCATGAGGAAGATGCTGAAATATCTGCAACCAGATAGGCAACGATTAACCACACACCACTCGTCAGCTGATTGAACGGTGGTTTACAGTCGATCAAATCAAACGACTCTTCACTGTGGAAGCCCTTTAAAGCGATCCCGAATGGTAGATAACATTACGCAACCGAAGGTCATCCAGGCCTGATAACTTGACACGTTCCTGTGCGCGAGGATATCGGACGCCTTCGGAACTCCTTTCACAATATTTCACGGTAAAAACTACTTTCACACGAATCGCCCCACAAACGTCCAGGACGATCCCGTACGGGACGTAACCCGTAACAAGGTCAGTAAGTTCGGGACACTCGGTAGGTAAGTTTTGGATATACATACACTCTGCCGAAGTTCACTATTTACCCAATTACTGAAGGTAAGCAAGCTTTTATTTTCGACTCGAAGCTTAAGGATGGGATCGTCCATGAGAACTGGTTCTTATCCGGTCCCCAATTTAAGTTCGAATTGATGCCGGCTGTCTTTCAACGGATTTATTGAATATTTTTTATTGTCACTAGTACCTCTTTGGAAGGTTTTTTACTTCATGCCATGATTAGTAGAATGAAAAACTCGAAATGACACCAATGACTTTCGATTGGGCATTTCGGTAAGCGTTTTCCGGCACTAACTGTAAGTCCCCAAGATGTCTAACGCATAGTCTTATGTAACGTTTTCGGACACCCACCTCACATCGTCTGTGATGGTTATCCCCGCATTGCTTTAATCTTCCCTCGGTATTTTAAGCTTTACCTCGATACAGACACGGTACACACCAAATTGCAGTGAAGCATCCCAAAATGGTTCCCCTGACACTCGGTGATGTTTTGTGAGTTATGAAGCATAATACCAAGTCGGGGGAGACAGCGAGTGCAAAGGTAGTAAAGTAGACAAACCGGCATCTGCAACTACTACCAGCGTGAATATGCTCGGTTGCTACTAACACTGATATCTCGAAAAAAACGACATCAACCCTAGCTACAGCCACTTACTCTGTCCATAAACAACTTCCCCGTCTGCAGCATGTGCAGCAGCTTTCACTCTTTTTCACACTCGATCGTACCCTTTCATGCTCACCCATGGCCCAAAATTCACTCCCTCTCTCTCTCTCTCTCTCTCTACTCCTCTACTTTAACAGCCCCTGTGTGCACTTGTGTGTTTGCTCTCATTTTGATTTGATCCGTTTCGGGTAAAACTGCAATACCCGTATCGAAACTCCACCCTTGAGGGGGTAGAGACCCTACACTTCAATTAGAAAAAGCAAGACAGACATGTCACCTTAAAGACGAACGAACGTTACTACATCTTGGACCCGTTAATGTGGCAGAACGATCGACCCAGACCGGTGAACGAAAATGTACGTAGGATGGAAATATTTTTATGTGATTTTTATTATGAGTGCACGCGTGTGTGTGTGGAGATATGCTTCAAACCACTTGTGATAAGCGATAAGTGCTGCGGGTTGTAAACGAGGTACCAACCAGACACGCTCCAAAACGTGCCACTCCGATTCGCATTCGATCTGGTCCGGGCGGAAAGGTAACCTGTTTGCTGGTAACCGATTTCGGAACCAACCTGTTCGGTGACAGTGTTTTCTTTTTTTTAATAGGACTGTAGGGCAGTGTACGCACGCCCGTAGACACTTTTGTGGAAATCTGAAGCAGCTGAAGGGAAGGGCATTTTGCCAATAATCAAAGACCACTAATTATTACCTTTTAGACGATCAATCGACGTGAGTGATGTTAGTGCAGCAATTTGCCGATTAAAACTGGTGCATTCGTAGTGTGCACCTGTGTTGCCAAGCGATGTTTGAAGTTGCTTGATCAGTTTTTGTTTTCGTTTTCCCGCCACTCCTCCACAGCATAACAACATACGCATGCATCTATCACTACCCTGTGCAGTGAACTCTTTTCCTCCCTTTTGCTTCGAGAGACAACATCATAGTAGGCGCAACATTGACCCCAAAAACGAGTCGATTTTAATCGTACGGTAACCACCGCACAATGGCATGGTGGGTATGGCAACGTCTCGTGAAGGAGATGCTCCTACTCGGATTTCATCATGAACATGCTTCTATGTTTAATATTTCCTCACTGCACGACATCGGCTCGCTTACCCGTTCACAGGTCTGTCTCATGTTGGTTATCATGTTGTGGCGTGGAATTTTCGTTCAACGCTGATGTGTTCGGTACCAGCTCCAGCAGCACCCATTCGGTTCCCTTTTGGTGTGCCGGTGCCGTACCGGACAAACAATTGGGGTTAGTGGAGATGGGCTACCGTCGTAAAAGCGACAAGTTGTAAAGCCATTTGGTGGTGGGTTTCTTTACACTCCTCTCATTTTTGACAAGCGTCTTTAGAGGACAAACAACTGACATGCATGATGATCAAACGGTAAGAAAAAATAAAAACCAATAACGAATCATGTTTGAGTTTAAAAACTTTATCGTGTGTAAAAATCGAAAACGAACAAAACAAAAAAATGTCACGGGACATGTGGCACTTCTCCTGAAGCGTGGCGAATTCTTTTCGACACGGCTCGACGGTTAGCACATGCTAATTGTGCTAAACAGAAAAGATGGGTAGCTCCCCAATGCGAGGCGCCATTTTGACAAACTGTCTTGGCGAATTAAGTTGTCGTACCCATTAAAAAGTGACGCGCTCGTTCCGATTCACTTTCCGCGGCTTGCCCTTGACAGTGTACTGCGGAACATGGGAAGATGCAGGGTCTTAACGTTGCCGGCGTGAAGAGCACACCACCAATTAGCAATTCATAATGGAGCAACGGCTTGTGGGGAGAAACGAGCTGTTCGTGTTTACTGTCACGAATGAATGCGTTTTACATGTTTTAAAAGAATTGCTATGTTTTTACAAAATTCTGAGCATTTTCTATAAAAGCGAACCAAGAATTGTTGGACCAGGAATGCGGAACAAGAATTTAAGGACACCAGTCAAAGAACTTTAAAAATTATGTATTCAATAAGGAAGTCTTAGTGGAAATATATCGTGTTCATAATTAATTAGCTGTGTAATGCTCACGTTTTAAACAGGATGAATTTTAAGTAATCAAACATCATCTAAATAAAATATACAACCTTTCAAAAGAACACATTGCACACCTCGTTAAAAAGCCTCTTCTGAAACATCTTCATGCTTCAGGTGGTAAGCAAAGAATTTCAAGTACATCACGCTCTCTGGCACGCTACTTCAACTCAACATGGTGCCGCTGCAACAAAAAGAACGTACCCTTTGCCCTTCCCCTTTTGTCAACATCAAAACTGTACAACGGCCGCCCGAAAACGTACACGAATGCACCCTTTAGGTGAACTAATTACAAGTGAGACATATACAGCTGCTCAGCTGTTTACAAACAAAACGCGTTGACATACAGACGTAGGTGCAACGATGGGAATGTAATCAAATACGACCTCAAGCGAAACATTTGCCTAGCATCACGCAAACATACACACAGACACATAAAAGAAAGCCTCCCGCGTTTGTTTCTTATCAAGCGATAAGGCAGTAAACACGCAAGCGTTCCAGTATTGCAGTACACTGCTGTCAGTGTTGCACTTGACGTTTAGTACGGCGAACGTGATGAGCTAAAACTGGTGAATTTTTCATTTTGAGTGAATTTAGATGTAAATTTGAAACAAGTACTCCTTTCCGATGGGAGAGTGCATTAAGTCGTGTTGTTATTTTTGTGCATCGTGCTACAATACACCGATCTGCTGTCTCGGAGGGTTAGAAAGTTCGATGTATTGATTACTTAAAATGCTTATCATAGGATTTGTTCTTTTCAGCCTTTGCTGTTTGCTGATACCACTGGTTGGATTGCTAATCATACTGCTAGGGTTAGTATTCGGGCTGATCGTAGGAATAGCCTGGCTTGCACAAAACCACACCGAACCGGAATCCGTTAAGCGTATGCTGGCAATATTGGCCAACAGTTCCGCCAGTGAGAATTGTGCGACGGATGGATATGCTATTGTGGAATAGAGGAAGTAACCGCTCTTATCTCCTCGCAACGAAGCAAAAGTACAAAGCAAAGCAACAAGCCAGGAACGGCTTGTTCTAATAAAACGAATATATCCCTAAAGGAAACTTGTAAGTTGCAGTCATGTTGGAGCCATCAGAAGCAAGTAAGTATCTACTAAATGCGATGGGAAACCTTCATCTCATGCTAAAAAAATAAGCGTAACAGTCCGACATTAAGGTCACGTTAGACACTCACTTCTCACAATCATTGCAGACGTTCTCGAATGGTCAAGGAGAAACATGCGTACCCACTGCCGCAATGCGTTACGGCAGATGCCACCTTCAAGATTAGATTTTGCGATTACCCACCCAACAACCCGATACCGTCATCATCGTTAGCAGCACAACCGACAAACATAGGATATAGGTCAGCAGGTTTACAAAGTAAGAAGGGTTAGCATAATTAGCATGCAGATCGCGAATGCGATCGACGGTCAGCCCGAAAAAGATTGATGATGGTTTTGCACTCTCCCATTAGCGGAGGGGCAGCGTGTGAAGCACACGCATACACTAGTCTTTATCAAATAATCGAAGATAGCGTAAAGATAAGAAGCTACAGCTCTTACGACACGGTCAGAAGGTATCTATCCAGCATATTTCCATCCCCGATCACATTCGGGCGGTTTAATTGATCGACGCCACAATATCCTACGCTCCAATTAGTCGATGCACCGCGCGAGCATAAAACCGGCAGCATAATCGAATCTCTATGCTGCGAGCACCTTTGTGTGTGTGTGCAATAATTTCGCCACCACCCGGTTCTCCACCGTTCCGCAACGTCACCAGTCACACCACACTGTCACTTTCACATGACGAGTGAGCGCGATTTGTTTGCATCTTTTCCTTCAGCGCAAAACGTTACATAAACCGACACCGAGCAGCGTGGAGTTGCAGTTCACAAATGCACCGCATAAAATGGTACGAAGCAAACAACAAACAATTCAACTCGGTGCGACGGCGGGAGGCCGATGGGAGTTCCAATTTCCCACCTTGCACGCGCGCACCACCTTGCACGGGAGCATAGAATAGCATGAGAAGCGGGGCAAGACTGCAAGGGAAAGAAATGGTACCCGCGTACAGCATCAAACCGAAACCCGAATGGCCAGGGCTCCTATTTGGTGTCATTTCGTTTTGTATACTTTTTTATTTAAAATTTCATCCCAGCTTTACGGAATGCGTTGCGTGGAGGAGGCAATGTAAGAGCGTTTCGTGGTCGGGAGATGAAGAAACCCGGGTAGTATAGGGCGAGAGATTGAAGAAATGCCCTCCAAAAACGCTTTCCAAACAGCAGCCCCTATTGGTCGTGAATGCCCATTAATTTATACGCATAATATTTACGCAAATTGGCACTTTCTTCCGTGCGGGACTGCTGGACCCCGTGGGCCATGGATTGACATGATTGATTGGTAAAGTGGATGATGGATATCAAGACCTGAGTTTGGGTGTGGTTAGGGAGAAAAATGTAAATCTTTTAAATTTCCACCCCAAAATAACCTCGGGAAGTCTGTTAAAGCGTTCGTACGGCTAGTTTGAGTGAGTGAATTTACTTAAAAAAAGGGTTGTATTGCGCAGGATATAGCTGGAGGTTTAGAACCTTCCGCAGAGTTAAAAAAAAAAAGGTCTATAATCACATGCCGACATTACATACCAGCATACAAATTAAAGGTGATATACTTTAACAGCATTGTGACCTACTTTTCGCAACCATATCCATCAATAGGAGTAAGAAATGTACTGTACGATAACTGTAGCGAATGTGCTTGCAAAGCATGATCATAAAATATATTTAATTCACCCTTAGCAAGTGATTTTAATCCATATAGTTCCTCCTTCACAGTTCACGCAAAACATCACGGAAAGCTCGGAACAAGGTCCCTGCCAACTGCCATTATGCACGCAACGTAGGATACATATCCATTACAACTGGCCTCCCGCAGTGTGTGAGCGTTTTGTAAGTGCGTATCGACTTACACGTCAATTACCTCATTCAGCAGATTGGGGTCTTCTGAGTCACTGCACTACCCAAGAGGAAGGATTCCCGGTTGGGGGAGAAATTGTCCATAGCACGTAAAAGATCAACGACGTCTTAAATCACGGCAGATCTTCTACGTGTTAAGCCGAAGGAGCTGTTTTTAACATCAGCTGGACGCGGGTTGCGTTGCGAGATGCGTCATAAAGAATTCTGCAACGTACAAACCCGGGGTGTGTAAGGAAGAAACTTAAAGTAAAACCTCATACATGAGCTGGCTCTTGTGGAAGTTTTATGTGACCGGGAATTGTGATGTACTTTTTTTATGATTCTGCACAGCTGTAATTTGTCGTCAATTTTATAGGCACCATATGGGCTATGCTCGTAAAGTTTCATATTAAATCAAACGCTTTGCTTCACTTGCGTGGCACAGCCAGATAAGTCTGCATTTAGCCATCCTATAAAAGACGGGGCAAAGAACTGTAGCATGTTTAACTCCCGCACGTTACAGTCAACCAGCTCGTCGTTGCGCTATAAATGCAACCTGAAAGATTGCGTAAAACCGTCGCGGGACTTGTGTTGTGTGCCTACCCGATCGTCCCGAAACGTCGGCGGGAGCGATGTACCCACCGCCGTTCCCATCCCCCAAAAAAAGCGTGAGCCACTTCCTAGAACCCGTCACCGGTGGGAATTATTGCTCCTTGTTCGAAATTGCATCGAACTACGACTGCGGCTGCGTTATGTGATCTTCTCCCGGTGCCTTTATTATGCCTGGAAAGTGTTGCTCGAGCGCACCAAACTGCCCCCGAAACAAAACGTTTAAAATAGTGCTCCAGGTGAAGCCCACACCAGAAGGCAGAAGCTTCCCACCACCCCCCGGTCCCATCGTTAACTGGCGACATGACACTAAACAACGCTCCCGGTCCCCGGTGGAGACGCGCACAGCTGAAATGAATACATGCTCCAACAAAATTGGCCACACGCTTGCTTGCCCCGGTAACCCCACCAGCGCTCCCGGAGTGCTGCGGGATATGCTTCAGACGACGACAAAAATGGCCCTCACCGTCGATGCACACTGCAGAGGAGTTTGATGGGAAAAGTAAAAACTCATCCGAAAAACAAAAACACTCTCATTCCTACACTCAGCGGCACGGTGGTGGACGGTTTCTCGGAGACGCGACGCGGCTTTACTGCCTCCTTAAGCGCGCGATGCAATCGCATGCAGGAAAAGTGCAATGAAATGTGCACTGTAAAGTGAAAGACACCACGGTGACTCGTCTTGTCTTGTCTCGTGGTACAGTCAGCTTCCCCCCGCTTCAAAGGCTGCAAAAAAAACAGAGCTCTCGCGTTGTATAACATCCTGGAACGGCGTCAAACGGTAGCGTGACACTGCGCTTGCCTCGCTCAGTCCACTCACCCTTACTTGCTACACAGTGTAAGGCCGTATTTCTCGCATCCGAAAAATGGGCCACTCCGTGAAGCTACGGAGGGTTCACGTTGTCACGCAATAATGGCCGCTTGAAGGTCGTCTCAACTTCTTGGGGGGTGCTGTCGGGTGCAGGCTTGCAAATCACTGTTCAATAGTGGAACTCCGTCAGGGTGTTTGCTACGAATGTTTGGCCTGTATGTGTATGTGTGTTGCGTGGTCACATCAATCCTCACAGTTTAAAGCGTGATATCAATTTCAAAATATTAATTTAATTGCCAACATTGTTATAATTAATTATTAATTGGTTCCGAAATTGTTGTGAAGAAAATATAAATTTGACAGCTCTACTGACGTATCTGTCAGACTTGAAAGTTCCTATAATTTGTGCACTTATAGCATACTTCTTTATCGTAACTGCTATAATGTTACAAATTTATGCATTAAAATATCAACTGGTCTCTGTGTGAACCTCCATTTGCTTCACAATACAAACAAACTCATCTAATCAACCCTAAATCAATCCTCAATCGAAGAATACTGGCCGGATTTATGTAAATGTGAGTAATCACAGAGCTGAAGGTGTGCGCCCACCTTGGAGCGGTTGATCGTGTTAGTATGGGAGGCAGTTCGAGAATCATCCGTATTGGTAGGTTGCCTGCTGCCGATAGGTGCCAATGTCTTCGTCACCATCGTCGATCGTTTTGATGCCTGCACGGTGTGGTAGAGACCTGCACCGTTGCGCGCTCTCGGGAAAGGTAGACCTCGCCGATCCGACCCCAATAAAAAAGATGGCGGTGAGCTCCGTCGTGATCTTCTTAACCGTACCCGCTAGATGGATGGACGTTGGCTGGTGCGATTTTGCTACGTCCCGGGCTCTATTGCTGCGGCCTGTGCCTGCGCCAAATGCCAAATGTTGCGCATCTTCACCCGAACGCATATTGGCGTGTGGAATTGGCTGTGGCGCGAGCGGATGGCACATGATGTACGCGCACGAAACTTGCCCGGCAGGTTTTTCCCCCTGTTTTCTGTGCGCCTGGCGAAGAAACTGGCTTTTTTCTGTTTAGCCGCCCGGCTCTACCAGATTTGTGAGTTAAACCTAGCATCATATCACCACTACCTGCTGTTTGGCAGTAGCAAAAATATCCAACACGATTTTACCTTTTCATTATGTGGCTTTCTGTGTTTCTTTCCAACGGAACCGTCACAGCTATATTTAGCAACAGCTTTAAATTCCGGCTATCAATTCTATGATCTGTCTTTAAATTTTTCAATGCTTAGCTCAAGCTACTAGTGTTTTCTTCTTATTTTCTTGTGTCACTCTCTCATACAAGGTCACGAACGAAATGGATTGATGTTCCTCGAACAAACACTATGACTCACGGATGGCTCCGATTAACACCCCGGGTGACTTACCGATCTTGTCCGCAAACCGGTCCGGCAAGAAAATACAAAATTCCACAAGCCGATGCTCTGTCCACTATAATACAAAAATGTGGTGATCATATGCGTGCAGAATGTGACAAATTTTCAGTTCACCAAGAATTCCACACGATCCGGTCCCTCACATACACGTACGTATGCGTGAAGGGGAAACAATTTTCCTCTTCGTTTTACTAACCTAATTCACACATTAGGCAATTACGCAATCGAAATGAGTCTGGCAAAGGCTTTTTATTTTTTGTTTCTATTTTGACTCATGTTCAATGAACGCCAGTGCTTGTCGGATTCGCTCTCGTTACGCAGTGTATTAACTCGCTCTTGCAACAAACCGATTCTCCCAATCACTCCCAACAGAGATCAGAGGCTGCAGCGTCTGTGGTGATCTTCACTGATCACGACATCATCTCCTGCTTATGCTGAGCAAGGGAGTGAGTGGATGAAGACATGCTGCACACGCAAGGTCCCCCAACGGCAAAAGCCGGCCAAATGGATTAATGCTCAGCTCGGTGTGGAAGATGTTGAAGATCATCAGGCGAATGATCGTGTGCATGAGTGTGTGTGTGTGTCAACAGAAGCATGTACTAACATTCGTTTACTAACAGCAGACCACATTTTCACACTAATCTCTTGTGCACAGTCGAACTGGCTTTAAATCTTTTAAACACACTCACACAGCAACATCTATCATCAGTACGAACATCTTCAACGAAATCTTGGCAGCAAAACCGCTTCCAACCATCGATGGCTCACCCGAAAGATCAAGTACACCGTTGACCCTCGCATAGTAGATCTCCCTCTCCATGTGTTCCAAAATCGGCATTACATGCATACTAAAAATAACCTCAAAAAGCCGTAGATTGCAATCATCATCAATGGAGATACTTTATTTAATATCACTACTATTGTCGTACAACACCGCACGGGATGATGTCGACTTTTTTTGGTAGTTGTCCCCACTGTACACACAAAACAAAAGCTCCTCCAAATTAGCTTCAGGCGGCCACATCCAGCAGATATTTCACCATCAGTAGCGAAAGGTTTCGCTTCAATCTTTAGACACACAACAGTGTGTTGAGTGTGTTCAAAACTAAAAGATACATACTTCCAAAAGATCCTCAAGAAGTCTACAGATTGAGAGGCTCATTCCCTCACAACAAGCACCACAATCGGAGGCACTATATTTCAAACGAAAAACTTCTGCATTCAGCAGGTTCAACTTCATTGCTGTGCTGCAGAGCGGCATTTGAAACATTTGGGACGGGCATCAGCGTTTTGCGCGTCCAAAAGCAAGATTCGCAAAACGGCGTTAAGAAATACAGTTGCCCATCGTTATTGACGCACTTTTTTGTTGACAGGATAAATAGCAGGTTGGGCAAATATTATCGTTTGCTGCTGCCAAAACCAACCTCATCTTGGGGTGACACTTCTCGTGCACCGCTCGGTGATGTGCTTTCTTAACCTTGGGCATGGTAGCATTCAAATGGAATTCATATGCCCCCTTCGTACATGCATCTTCCTGACCGTCGGCAGCTGATGTAGATTATATCACCACTTGAGCTCATTTTTCTGTGGCCCCTTTCTAAAGCGGTCCGATACTTTTATGGAACTCGAGCCCATCACACAAGCATCACATCAGCAGCAGCAGTAGCATGATGATCCTCCCGAAAAAAAAAAGACGCCAACCCCTCATTCGCACACATCAAAGCATAGGCCGAGGTACCGAAAGTAACTATCAGCTTTGTGCACAAACGGTGCTCCTGGCGGACCTTTTTCCGGTAGGGGTGCACGAGAGGAGTTGGCGAGATAGATTCCCACGATACAAATATGGCTGAATGTGCTCCTGTCAGCAAAAATTTGCAATCGTTCCCGACATGCTTCGTCTCGCCGCATCGGGTAGGTGGACATTAGACCATTGTCCAACGTGTGCGCCCCAACGAGAGTATTTACTAGGTTTGTGTGTGTGTGTGTGGTCTATGTTGGTGTGCCTTTTTATGCAAAGACGCATTTTTTCTCTTCTTTCACATGGGAACCTCCGAACCCGGCCAGGAGACAGGTTATATTTATGCTCACAATACGGCTCCCATCCAGGCAAACAAACAAACAACTTCTGCGACCAAACAAGTGACGAACCCACCTTCCCCCCGCACACAACAGAGGTTCTTCGATCGAAAGCTCGTGTTTAAGACCTGTTCGCCCGGCACGGAGGCGGATGCTAGAGAAAGGGGACAGGTATTTTTGCACTGCCTTAATTATGCATGACAGGGCTGGACACTGGATCAGCCCACACTGCACTGGTTGGAAGGGGGAAGAGGTTGCCCTGTTGCTTAATTATATCATTAGCTCGCATCGCTTTCCGGAATCGCGAGACCGGATATGTAGTTTTTCGTCCGGAAAATGTTAGGGGGGGAATTCTCCGACACGGACCACACATTTACATCCTTCACAGTTTTGGTGGATGAAAATGGGCTTTTCTTCCCAAGCTTTTTTGCTAGAGATCGGTTTTCTGGGTGTAAAGCGCATTTGAGTTTAGAGCGGATGATTGCATCATCCGTACCTAAGCCCGGCGGGATGGGTTGTCTAATTTTGAAGTGTACGCAGTGTGCGCTAGGGTTCGCTCATGTACCATTACTGACACCTGCACGGTCAACAAGGTGATACGGGAAGTTTGCTTTGTATGATCGTCGTGTGATCCACGGTCAGCTGGAAATGTTGGAGCGATGATCTTTGATGTCGTTGATGGCGAGATCTTAAGCACCAAACCCCGGTTTTTACAATGTGTGCATTCCATTCGATTTGTACGTTTCCAAAGCCGTGCCATTTCTCTTCCATCGGCGAGCGAATTGCAAGCGAATCCGAATGACATTTCGTTGCTGCACAAATCACAGCAAAGCGCTTTCATTTTGAGCTGATAAATTCCTCAACAAGATGAAAAAGAGTGAATGATCAGATTCAAACGTATTGCGAAGCTTCGGTTTGACCATACAATATTTGTTAACTCAATACATTATGGACATTTTATAAACGACTATCTCATTTGCCTACAACCTTGCAAACTACATTTCCATTTCACAATGATAGAGATGTTAACTCTTTACGCGGTTTTCCGCACATTCCCACCTGTCGATAGATGGTGAAATTTAATTAACAGAAATACAACTATCGTTTACGTCAAAAAAACGCCAATCATACCAAACACTCTAAAGCGGATAATAACGAACTCAAAACGATCCATCTCTGTTTACACTTACCATCAACCTTCAACCATACGCGAGGAGCATAAACGCCCTTTCCTTAGTGCAGCGAGTTCCATGCGTTATGCTCTCCTAAGCAAAGCCTCGCACACATCCTCCAGCCGTCAGCCAGCAACCGGACCCAAAGGCTTTGCATTCCACGCCGGGGTGCATTTAGCGTGCAAACCCTTTTTTTTTGCGGCTCCACTTTTGTTTTGACCGCGATCCCCCCTTCCAAACACTAACACAAACGCATAACACATATCCAGCGGTACAATGGAAAACGCCTCGGAAAAACGCTAATTGGTGCAGGTGAAAAGCACTTTTCCTTTGCGCGTTATGCACTGGTGTAACAATAACAGTAACACTGACCACCTCGTTCCATTACCACCGACCACCCACCTCTTCCTCTTCCAGCGCATCACCCCCATCCAGGGAGGTCTCACTGCCCACCGGTCAACAGCAATACGAGGAACACAACTCTCTCAATCATACGGACACACCGACACGTACAGGCACACACACACTCACATATGAACACGTTTTCCACCAAACGACGATACCACACGTCACACGTCCGGATTCGGAGAAAGGAAACGAAGCGCCCCGAAACCGGAAGAAGTCTGAAACGGATTCAAGATTGAAGGAAAGAGATACCCACTATACGCGAGGGTTCAAAGGAACACACAGCGTGTATGAGATGGCAAAAACCAGACACTTGGAATTTAAGCATTAGTTAAGATGGAGGTTACCGGTTGCGAATCGTAAAACAGGGAAATCAACATAGAAGTTATGTAAAACAGTAATATCTAGGCATTTTTGCAGAGCATATGGAGAAGAACAAGGTCACCACAAACTAGACATTTGATGCAAACTACTTTAAAAATTCGTTTGTTGTCGTGTTCTCCATATCTTATCAAACCTTTCTCCAGAAAAGAGACCATAATCCTTATTAAATGGATTTTTAGATGACAAAAATGACAGTTAAAATCCCGTACGAACCAACAAACACCCACTGGGAGCGAAGTTTGTTATTATTTGTTTGTGTGTTTTCCCTCGTCCACATTGACGGGCTACGGTAAGTATGCGACAAGTGCTTCTACTACTTCGAAAGCCATGTAAACATTCACAAACACACGTGCAGATAAAACAGGTCGCACGAAACGGAACGATTAACGTAACGATTTGTCTACGGACGTAGGACGTCACCAACGTCACCAAGGTGACTACGAAAGAAGTGCTTTAAATTATGTTATTAACCTTTTACTTGGATATAATGATGCTATCACAGTTTTTACAGATAATCCCTCACTAGACAACACCTTTAATCCACCCTTCGATAGTTAGTGGTCTGTTTTCTTGTTAAATTTTCTGTGCGCTTGTTTTTGCATAGACCGGAGCTCCTTCGCTTTCTTCGCTTTTCACTTGCACACAGCCGGCTCCGAACACTGAACCACCGATGAGAGGACCACTTCGGTTTGCGCTTTTGCATCGTACGGTGAAGGGAATTGAAATGTTTTGTTTTCCGTTTGTTTTGTTTTTTTTGTTTCCCTCTTCTGTCACCGGATTTTGCCTTTTATTTCGGGTTCGACACTTTTTTTTTGTTTGTATACCACCTTCTGCTACTGGCTGGCTTTTTTGCCGGAAGTGAGCGCTTCCGTTTAGAAAGGGTACGACGCGCGCACCACTATCAACCGTCCACACTCATCCGGAATGTCAAGAACCAGCTAGCCACCGTACATTGTATTGTGTCGTTGGCAAAGTGGTAGATAACGCACACAAAACAGTAGAGGAATAATACGTACGAAAGACGTGTACGATCGCTAACGATTGGAACCGCGACGAACAGAGAACACAAAGAGCGGTAACGGATGACCACCTCTGCGCGCACGGACTGTCTTGCGTACACTGATCACGGGGCAAGATCGCACACGAACCGTACCGCCAGTGTTCGTCGTCGCAGATATTGGTGGTGGGGATGCTGGGTCCCCCCAAGGGGATGCCAGGTCCGTTCCGATCAGCCGTTCCGAAGGGCGTCGCAAGAGAGTGAGAAACGAACGACTCAAAGACACGAACCCGAACTTCAGCGAACGAAAGCTCACAGGCGGCGGTAGGTGGTTAATGTGTGGTTGTTTGCCTGTGAAAGGTTTACATGGGGTGGCTCTTGATCGCTGGTAGGTGGTTGGCATCAGCCTGTCTGAGTTTGTACGCAAAAGCCCCGTTTCTTGGTATGCATGATCGTCGGGCGTGTGATAGGCGATAGACGTATGGTTCAAATGGTTGCATATGTGTACGGACGACTGGTACGTTACCACACGGCGTCAGGATCATAGAGAGGTGCAACGGAAAGTGCATCTAAATTTATCACTAATCCAAACGAGCATCAAACAGCATTCATATCGCAATCATCTCAAGAATTTTAATTTTAATGTTTCCTAATAAATTTCATAGAGATTGATTACCTGAGAAACTTTTCATGTTACCCTTCAATATCATCAGCTGGGCATGTGATATCGTGTCATTCGTTGTGCCCGATGCAATACGCATACATGTATACAAGCTTACGTGCACCAGGTGGGAGTTAACGACGAGCTAGAAGCAAACACGAGCATTACCAATTCACCCAACGACTATGAGACATCCGAGAGATCCATACGTCGCGTTGACTGAGCTTTCTTCTTCCTGAGAATCATCTTCTCTCATCGTAGTATTATGGGAGATAAAACCCATCCGCTCATGCTCACGATCAATGCAAATAATCGTACTGCAATAAATATACCCGCGTTTGGTTAGATGAAGGTACCACGAGGATGCTGAATGGGCTTTGCAGACACTTGCAGCGCATTTTGATTCCTCTCCCCCCAGTCTTCCAATTCCAACCGAGGAGCCATCGAGGAAAGCCTGTTGCCAAGTGTAGGCAAATAAAGTGCAAGGGAAATATTTATCTAACCGTGTCGCTTTTGCCTCCACAAATGCAACATTGTATTGTAGACATTGCTCTGATCGGTAATGACAAAGAATGGAGTAACTTTCAACGAAGAAGAAGAAATATTTCACGAGGATGTTACTATTACACCTTTAGTGCATAAAATAAAATAAAATTCGCTAACTACCAATTCATCTTCACCGCAAACCTCGATCATTGAACAAATAGAAGAGCTACACCTTAGAGTCTTCTATAGCAGATCTCACACAGACACACACTCGCAACAAACTGCCCACGAATAGTTGCAACGAAACTTTGCAACAATGTTGCACATTGCACTACTGCTCTCCGTGGTCCGAGGATGGATGGGATGAGTCGATAAGTCTTTCTTGGTAGTATACACAGCGATGGTGGATGGGAAGTGATAAATACACTGCCTTAAGAAGAATGCCGATGGTGGGCTTTAGGAAAACGCAATGCAAGTTGTAGTGTGCGTTCTTAGGGATGTTAAACAATGGTAGTGAATTTCATCGTTTGCGAATTTTGATTGCTGTACGTGTTGAGTTTTACTTTTAGTGGAAATTAGATAATTTTTTAAATACTTTTCAAAAAGAACTGTTCAAACATTTGTATTCAATTTCTTTCTTGTTCTTGTATGACGGCCTGGCCGTATTAGAGTTTGTATTCAATTTACTATTAATGAAATGAACAAAAACGATCATTAAACGATCGATTGTTTTTATGTCAATAGGTTAGGTCTATTGTTTTTCCTAAAGGTGCTTTACACTGCCCAACCTTTCGCTGTTATTCCGTAACCTGATGCCCTCAATTCATATTTAACAGCTTATCTGTTTGTCCATTTCGTAATCAATCAGAACACACTGATTAAACAAATTATGGACAATAAAATGTTTTATTGCTTTGTTGTTCAAGCTTTTCAAATCACGCTCACCACCCCCCATTTGCACAACATTTTCATTCCGCGCACAAACACCGTAATTCTAATAAGTAGAATGCTTTCCTGGTACGGTCAGTCGTTGTTTTTTTAACGATCGATTTCTACTCCCCTACCTACCTGGCGACATACTTGTCGACAATCACTTTGTAACGTTTGTTTGAGAAGGGTACCATATTCCCCCCCCTGCCGCTAAAATGTGTTGGAATGGACACACGAATGCTACTGCTGCTTTCCTGTGCACCGTTACGCTCCCACAGGTTTTACATCCCGGTGTGGATATGGATATGTCGGTTGCAAACCGCGAATAGAACACCGGCCAGCCAGTCATGACAACGATGCTCATTAACCGTTAACAATGAACGCATCCGTCCGAAAATGTCGCCAGCCCTAACTGTTTCCCGGCGGTGGTGTCTAGAGTGGTTTAGCCATCGCTACCCCGGATCATCGCCGAGCGAAGATGTCAAGGTCGACGGTTTTTGCCTGACGGTTCAGCTGGGAACGGGGTACGCCGAAGGAAGCCGTTTTCCTTGACGCTATGGAAATTGATGCCAGATGCTGTTGCCCGCCGGCAGCACTAGCGAAAGTCCAGCACTGCCGTTGCTGATGATCTAACCTCCACGCGCACTGGTGCTTCCCTTCTGGTCGCGTTACGCGAACCCGATACCTCGGAACTAATCCGGCCAACTGTGTAGAATGTGTAGAATGTGAGCGAAAGATAGTGTGCGAACGGATTCAACCGAACCAGCGTGTGAGGGGTTCGCGCACGCTCGCGCACTCCACACTAAATGGCCGTATCCGTCGCAAAGCGCAACGCAGCACCATTAGCGTGTCCGGCGTTCGCACCATTTCCTTGATATTTCAATCACCCGGCGATCGTTAGGGGCGCGCGAGTGGCTAAAAAACAGTGTCGTGTGCCTGCACTAGAAGCGGTTGGAGACGATACGATTTCAGGTGACCTTTTCGGTGTGGCTCACGATGTGCGGTGCGCGGTGACTTCAATACGCGTCAAGCGATGAACCTTCTCCTTTCGCGGGATGGATTTGATGTGTACATCAAGACAAATATTGCGCCACCGAATTTTGTGAAATGACTTTCGGTACGTTCCAAAGCAAAAGAAGAACTCATTCACATAAAGTCTTTCCTACTCACAAATGTTTGGAAAAAATGAACTCCATTGCATATGTGAAACATATAAATCACCGTTTAAATGCAGTATTGTAAAATGAAAGGATCAATAAACATAAACAGACACATAGATCAACCGAATCAATTATGTACCCTTGAGAGATTGGTTGCGTAAAATTCGACTACTCCTTAAATAGCGAAATAATTCATCAAACTACATTCACTCAAGCCTGCAATCATTCTGAAGCCTTTCAGTCACTACGTTTCGTTCCAAAACTTGTACTTTTCGTACAACAAATGGACATAAATTAACTCGCCGTAACATAACTCAGCGCACATTATGTGACCATTGTGTGGAAAAGAGCAAAACTGTAAACTGAATCACGAATCGCAGAAAAAACGATAAAAGGGAAGTGAAACTAACCATGAATGGTAAACATTCAGTTACAATTAAATGTTGATTCACACAAATCAGCATCAAAAGAATATCTGCTTCTATTAAATCAAAGGCAATCAAAAGCATTGGGGCACCTTTGACGCTTCCTGGAAGTAATATATTCTTTGTAAAACGACGATCGTGAGGTGTTACTTTTGTATGTAAACAGCGCAGAAAAATAACACAAAAAACTGCAGACAAACGTTCCACAGTGAACGTCGCACGCATCGAATCAATCACGCTTGACGGGTGTCTCTTTTGCAGTACAATTAAAACCAAACCAAGTGCACAGTTCCTGTCATTCAGTGGTGGTGCTGCATGGTGCCATTTGCAATTAGTACCACATCTGTCAACTTAGTGCTCGATCACTCCACCACGGAGGATGTACACATATACAAACACCTAGAGACGAATGAAGGTAATCTTATTCGAGGTCTTCTAACTTTGAATTCTAACGACACAAGCCACCGAAGGTGATGCTTATGATGCAGTGAGAAAACATAACCTTAAATAATCAACATCAACTCAAACGACAATTAAATCTGTCCGATTAATATGCTAACAACAGTTGTACCTTTTTTATTTTACTTTAACTCAGCAAGATCACCTTCCTAAGATCTCCAGTGGTACCAGCGATGCTGTGGACAAATTTCAAACAGAACCCTCCACATAACCGCACCCTTCCACCCACCGACTACACCCACACACCCTAGCAGGGAAGGGTAGTTAAACTCATTTATCTTTGCTGTTTGTTGCCTATTTTTTTTTTTGTCTTCTGTGAGGTATTTTAGTAGTTTCGCGATCTACCATTTGTTTTCGTACGGTTTCCTCCAAACTAAGCGTTTTGCACCATTACCATTCCGTTTCGGTGCTGTGGTGCTTTGTGGTTGGTTTTGTATACCTTTTTTTTTGTTCTCCATTTCAAAGCTGACTTTTATTACTTTTGCCGCCCGGGTGATACTTGTTATTATTGGGCTTTATTATTAAAAAAAAACGTCTTGTTTTGTTTTCCGTTTTTTTTTCCTCTTCTTGCATCTGTGTCTTTAAGGACCGTCTAGCCATTCGAATGTGTGGTACAGTTAGGGTTTGGGTTGTGTTGAAAGGGAAAATAAAGCACCAAACGCGTGTGGACAAGGTTAAGTTTTC
>KI422906.1:22733-39819 GCA_000473375.1 Anopheles culicifacies | reverse complement strand
TGCTCAAAGCCGGATAATACCGTAGACATTCATTACTTTAATAGGCAAACGGCATGCGGGAATATCCCACGGAAACCGAGTTTGCCATTTTTCATTTCCGTTCCAGCAATTTCACCTCGACGTAAACGTGTGTGAGAATCGGTACGTAACGAGTTACCTGCAAGATGCAATAAAGAAACCTCTTCCTTGTGGGCAAGAAGTTCACATCCTCGACGATTGAGCGGACGGAAACACGTGCCACATGGTCCCAGCTTCCGGACCCGCTTCCGGATCACATTTTCCACACAACGCTCAGCGCGTTCCTTCGCCCGGGCTATAAATCATCACCACCATTGGGATGGAATCGTGGAAGGATTTGTGCAGGTAGTACTCGAGCTATAATAAAACTAAAGATCCCGGAAACACACTCCTGCATGCACGATTGCGCCTGCAGTCGATTGGCGGTGAGAACGGGCAAATCTCGCTTCAACAGTTTATGTACGCTTCAGCCATTGCGGAATGCATTCTTTCCAATTCATTTGCTTTTATAACGGCATTTCGTTCGGGCGAGTTTGCAAGCTAGCGTTTGCCATTTTGTAACTTGTTCGCTTACCAAGTGTGGAACGTGTACGATAATGCATTCTCGTGCCCAAGTACCGTTGCCATTTCGCATGGAAGGAATATCAACAAGTGTGGCTAAAAAATGTCACTTTTCGCTTGCAGCTAACGTAGGACATAATGTGCGGGTGGAACGGGTGTTGAAAGCTCATTCTAGATGCTTTTTATGCATATGTATGTAATATGTCGTCCTTTTTCCCAGAGAGTGTATTCGATTTTATTCCACGAAAATGACACAACTCACCATGAAATGAGAGTATTGAAGCACAAAATGTTTACTTATTAATTGATCAAACAACTTGCTTACACATATCATCACGAATCATAACGGTTTCCTAGAAATGATGAAGATTGATATTGAGTGTCAAATATTTCGATGTTAATAAAACACATTCCAGGATGGACAAATTACTAAATCAAAGCTTGAATCGTATTGAAACAGGCAAACTTTTTTTTTTATACAACTTGATGCTCTCAGAAATGTCTACTGTGAACGATTTCTGGGGTAATTTTATTTACCCTCCACAGCAACAGAAACTTGCTTGCACTAGTCAGCATTTTAATATCCGTTTCACGCAAAAGCGTCAGATAAAAGGAAAACAACAAGAACGATTTATGGCCATTTTGTTTTTTACAACCTAAAGGAGCTTAATATCCAACACAACTATAGCTTGCTGTATAAGAACACACGATGCACCAAAAATCGGCCAAAAATTTGTTAATCTTCTCACTTCATAATCATCTTAACGAAAGACTGAATGCTGTGACGTTTTGATAGTAAACGAAACCCGCGTTTTCCACAAGTCATGAGTTTTATTTCGCTTCCCAAACGACTTACCCGAATAGTTTTGTCGTTTAACTTAATCCCGCAGATGTTTGGTATTAAGCTTCCAGAGGTTAGACGGACCGGAGGGGTGTTGATGCTTAGCAAGGCAAAGTTTTGCGACCGTAGAAGAAAAAAAAACACAATCGGCCATTGCACAATTCTTTTTCATTTTCCCATTCCTTTGTTTGTCGGCTGTATGAGTGAGTGTGAAGAAAATGTTACACAAACAAAATCCTGATAAGCTAATTACGCTACAAACTGCAGTGGAAACTGGAACCAGTTGCATTCTGCATGGTTAGGAATGGGGTAAAAGTCAGAGCTAACTTTTAACAAATTGCTAAATCGTTTCACTTCTTTGTGGAGTTTTTTTTTCGTACCGATGTGGATAAGTTTTGTGTGAAAAAAAAAGAATTAGTGGAGCGATGAGAGAGTGATAAATTTTCATAAAATTTCATAACCGGGTTGGGCGGGTCTGGGCGGTTGAAAGTCGTTTGTGTATTTTCTGCCATGGTTTCTATTTGATTTTCATCCCGTTTTCTTAAAGTGTTAAATAACCTTCCAATTTCCCGATTCTGACATGAAAGCTCATTCTGTAGCGCGATTTGGAGGTTTAAAGCTGATTATTGGGCTGTTGTCTAGAGCATGCTATTACTTTTATTGATATAAATGATTAATAATTGTGTATATTCATGCAATAAAATTAAAATATTCCGAACGAAATATTCGAAAAACTTGTATCAATCCTAAATAATAGTCTAGTTTTAGTTGGCAACAAAACATATTAAGAAACCTCTGCTACCGTATCAAACAATAAATCAATCAGATCGTAAAAGTTCAACCACAGCCATACAGCGAAAAGACTACTGCCGAACATGACCTACGCCTAAATGAATGTCCATTACACTTTCCCCCATTTTACTATCCCATTCTTTTGACATTTTTATTTAAACATTTTTTATTTGCAGCTACGAAAAAAAAAGAAAGAGATCACAGGTATTTCCATCGAGAATAGATGCAATGAACGGATGCAACTAGCAGAAGGCAAGTGCAGCATGATACGTGCGATGCGTTTCTGTCATCGCGAAAGTTTGTATTAAAATCACGTTGATATTGCATTTTTTTGCAATATCCACTTTTACCGTTATCACCATCCCGTTTATTCATCGATCCTTCTGTGAAGATTTTATTAAAAATGCTCGTGTACACGTGACACATAAAAACCATCGCTCAGAGAAAAATATGGTAAAGGTAGGGTTCACAGCAAAACTTCTTTTTTTCGACTGCTACACTCAAAATGCTTTATTTTGATTCTCTATGCTTCCAACGGGTATATTTTCATGTTTCCTTTTTGTATCGTGTTCATACAGAAAGTGCTTTCGGATACGGATGGGGTTACAGTGTGTTTGCACCTCTGGCCATTATTTCCATTAACGAGACTACCTGCCGCATCTGAGTGTATGGATTCAGAGAAACGGTAATTGAATCAACGAATGGATCAATCGGTTTCTATCACGATGCCATACGAAATAAAGCACACGCAGTGACACGTGCTATCGTTTATTTGCTTACCACTATTAATTTTCAGACAAAAGAATTAGATTTAATCTGCTTGTGAAATTGTCAATGTGATTAAAAATCTTTTCATTAGCGTGTTGCATGTAAATATCTCTCTAAAAGATTTTACAAATAGAATAAAAATAATTTGAATCTAACTACACTTCACTGCAATTGCATATCACTTCACATAATCGATACCATTCCATGAATGTGACACTCAAAACAAGCATCTTTCGAAATCCATTCGGAACTATTAGCTCCCACGCATATTAAGTTTAGAGTTACGTTCCAAGATTGCATGGTAGCACTATGCTAAAATTTCCTCCAACAAACAAAACATGGCTGTCTACGCTTTCCACTCGATGGTTGATGGCCGAAGAACGACAGATATGGTGTCAATATGGCTAGTTCAATTTTCCTCCCATAAAAGCACAGAGGATAACTTTCATGGGGATCCGATAAACAAAAAAAAAGGAGAAACATGAATTTTTAGAATTGAAACAAAATATACTAGTAATGGTCAACCGTCTATCTGGGGTCCATATCCAGCTCGAATATAGCAGATAAGTCAAGTCAGGTCAGTTTAAGAAAGGTTAATAGATACCTAGAAATAATGTTTTAGTCTGTAGAACTGAACAAAAGGTACACACAAGCATATGGAGCTCGGTGTTAAAATTCATCGAACAGCTAAAAAACAGCTAGCTAAAAATTCATCGAATTCATCGTAGGATATTCATTTGGAATCCTGCTACGCCCAACGAGCAACGAAAATAAGGAAATATTGTCAATACGCTGGAAACGCAGTGTAGAGATCGACATGTTTTGTTGCGTTGTGAATGTATTTCTCCCGGCAGTTGGCCAGGCAGACCTTCTTTCCTAAATGTGCTTTAAAAAATTGGTTCGCTCTCGTTTCATGCTTAATGTGAGTTCAGTTCCCATTGTAGTATTCTAGGCGTCATTCAGCTCCTGCAAGAACTGTGCTTCTGGGAAGGTTTGCAATGACTTTGTGACGTATGCTCCATCCATCGAGATATGAAGTCATCAAACGAAAATGATATGTTAAGAAGACGATGGTGAATGGGATACTCTTGCTTTTTAACAAAAATCAACCTTCCTGTTTAGCATCAGTTCGGATCACAGTTCGTATTGAAAGGCTTTGCTATTTTGTTTCGAAACCATGTACCAAAAATACATCGAGCCATCCCCGCGCCTTAAAATAGAATTCTAACAATTATTTTAAGATACGTTACAAATATCAGATACCAAAATTGACCATTACTTATGGATGTAGGATATTTTTTTTTACTCTGAAGTTTCAAGGTTTTCTTGTCTATGCACCTTGAGTCCAAATAAAATATCTATGTAATCTTCTGACACAGGACAACCATTTGTTATTGATATTCTCTAATCTCTCGGCTTAACTCTCCTGTTTACAACACAACACACCACCAACAGAATAAACGATACGAACCGAAAGCTCTACAAAAGACACACGAGCACCTAGTACATCAACCTTTTCAACATTAATTACTACGAGACCCGAAGCATAATGCGTCAGACAAAAGCCCTAGAACCACAATGAACACCGACTGGGACATTCTAAGCACGGTCGGGGTATCCTTCCTACAGGCGACATTAAAGTTCTGCGGCAACACGAATGAAAGAAGACACTTCATTTACCATCCCGACTGAGGGTCGCTCTTGCAATCCGGGTTGGTGTATGCCTTTGGGATGTATTAGTGTCGTCACTGAGAGTGAGAATTAATTTATCGTTGATATCAATCTTCTGCTCCAGCATCTAACGGTTGCCACTCGGTTTGTGGCTTTGGTTCTGTTTTTTCCGCCACCGTAAACTGAAAAAGTCAATGAAATGCGACACCTCGGCGGGAAGGTGCGAGTTGTTATCGCAGATGTGCAACATAAATCAACTGTCCGAGCTAATCGAGAGTGTCATGATTGGGCGGAATGTGCACGGATAGAGAATTAGCGAAGGTTTAAATATTAATGCATGCTGCTGTGTGCGAGAATGCAGGTTAATGCTATTTAATGTAGAGAGCGAGTAGTTGAGTTTGCTGGGTGAAGTGTGATTAAACTCAGCGAATGGGAATTAAATTATGCTTTGTGTGAAATATTAGTATCTGATGTATGATGAGCCAAACCAAATAAATATAATTAGTATAAAACCATTGCATATTTGTTTCAAGACCACTCCTGCAAAATTATTACAAAAAATATTTAGAAATGAGGAACATTCATAAAATCAAACTAAAATTGTTATTTAACAATTGTAAAGAGTGTCAAGTTAAAAAATACATTGAATGTTAAAAATATTATTTTACTTCAATATTAAAACATTCTCAGAATCGAGCGTGAGCCGCATGTATGCGTGTGTGAAAAAAGCTGGATAACAGAATCAAATTATCTACATGCACACACAAACGCACACCATTACTGTGAACAGCACGCTATTCCCAATAATGACAAACCTAATCGCACATTGCCTGGCTCATTTCCAATCCAATTGATTCGATTTTAAATTGATATTTTATGTTTCCTGCGTCGGTGGCATGGCTGATTGTAAGCGCGCAAAAACAGAAAAGGAAACCGAAACGGCAAGAAACAAAAAAGAAAACGCGAATATCCCATGACAACACAATCCTAAATTTGTGAGGACGGCTTATGGCTAGGCTTAGGTGTTAATAAAAATAAGAATCCATTTTCTTTATCTGTCATGTTTTGTTGTATTGTGCTTACGGTTTCGGGTTCGAATGGCAAAAGCCTGTAAACGTTAGGAGCCCTAAAGGCATCAATTCATATTCAAGTAACGTAAGTACAGTTGATTGCTATTAATGAACCCTCCAAATTCGCGAACCATGAGAGATGAAGTATTTTCTAAACACTACCAAAATAAGGTTGTATCGAAACATTGAAGCTACTAAAAGGAAACGTTTTAAATCCCTTCATCCACAATACACCTTTGTGTTTCCTTTGCACAACTCACCATAAATCACATAAATTTAAAATTCCATATTAAATTGAATTGTTACACCCGTTTCATCGTTCACTGCTAGCACATTACGTTTCGTTGACCAAGGTAAATAAAAATAACCGTCTCAATCAGGCACCCTGAAGCCAAACATTGATTTAAAAATTAATTACAAATTTTTCTCCACTCGCATCCCATTAATATAAACAACCGTACGAGGGAAATTGGACGAGAGGGCTGTAAATTGTTAACAATAATAAACATTACACGTGTGCTTGCAGGGCATTTCCCATTAAACAGCTTCAACCGCGGGTTTGCAAATCGTTTGCCCCAGGAAACGTTCAGTCACATTGTACGATGATACGATGCATGTCTCTGTTCACACATGACCACGCACGAGTACCGAAGCCTATAAAAATCCCTTCCCTCAGCAACAACACACCCGATGGCTATCCACATGAACGGATCATTTTTTATTTAAATTACACCTTTTGTGTCAGTTTGTATCGTTTGCATTGTGTGAAGCTATCGCCAAAATAACGCAGAAAAACATATCATTGCGCTACATTCCAACGCCATTGGAAAAAGCCAACCAACACGCAATTGAGATTCAATACTACGAAATAAATCGCCCTAGGTACAATAAAGGACTCACAACAGATTAGATTTTCGCCCTCAACATAAAACTAAACGCAAATGATTCAGGAAAGTGGAAAAACAAGTAAGTTACAAACGCCTAAGTTATAGTAATGGAATAAATGTGCTTATAATATGAAGAATACATCAACATAATAATACATCGCATGCTATTAAAAATGAAAGAAAGCAAACAACCAGTTTCCAACCATTGTATTCGTTGCATCAAATATCGTTTATGAGTTTGATGTGACTCTTGGGAATGAAACCCAAGTCCAGGCATGTATCCTACTTTAGTTGTTTTTTTTTTTTGCTTGTCCCAAAAACATCCCTTCCAATCAGTGTGATAACATACGAGGCAAAGCATAAACGACACATGTTTATGCCTTTTTCGGACGCATAGTAAGAATGGTAACAAGAACAAAAAACACAAACGACAAGATTCCTCTTATCTGGCCTTATCGCTTACTGTCATTTTCATTTGCTGCGGATCCGTCCGCTGCAGGCCGAAACCATTAAATTGGAATACAATCAACCGGAGGCTGATGCTTATTTGTTTGTGTATGTTTTTATTATGTTTATCTGCAGCATGTGTGGGTGTATGATATTTCAAATACGAGAGAGAGAGAGAAAGTTTTTCCTTGCGTAAAGAGCTTACGGTAAGGGTAACGATGTTAATGTTGAATTGGGATACATTTTTTCAAAAGATGCGTCGTCCTCCAAAATATCCCACGCAAGTTGTATCGATATGTTTGTTCATTGAATCTCATTTAAAATTTCCCCACGCTTGAGCACCATCAATTTTAATTTGCCCTTACTAACAAATCTTACTTCAGAAAATATTCACTCTTTTTCTCACATAACTTAATTTATACAGCTACCACAACGCTTTTCGCCTCCCTTAACTTAATGCAGTAATTAGAACGCGCTCTCGTCTAATTTCAAACGCAAACGAAACATCAACCACCGTCAAAGTTAAGTGTTTTTTACTGTTCATCTTTTGGTCCACTTCCTCCGGAGTTCTCCATCCACCGGCAAACGATTGCTTTGTTACGGTTTTGGCCGGCCCAAAAATTAACCACTTCAATTTTCCGAGAAATTTTGCATTCCAATGAAAGATGAATTCAAAATTATTCAAATGAAAGTAATGGTTTCCGTCCGCTATGCTACGTAACGTTAAGGTTGCCTTCTGGCCCTTAGCAAATCGGCAGTACCGAAAAATATATATATTCCCGCAAGCCACCATGGCGATATCGTCATCAGCCTTTGGCGTGAGCCGGGCTTTGCTAATGACCGGTTGCTTTGATGCAAACAGAAGCGTATCTGCGTTTGTCCCTTTTCTGAAGACCTTTCCGAAAACTGGGCAGCCGTATCCGTGTCGCTGAACGGCTGGTAGGTCCATAACAACGTTTAGCAAAAATACCCCAATTTCTACGTCCAGAACGATGGTGAATGATACGGAAGCTAACTTCCCAGCGCAAGCTCTAGACACGGCATGTTGATTGACATTGACGAATTGCAGGAATGATTTACTTGCTGACCTTCTGACCTTGTGCTATTCTGTGGGACCAACGTATCGCCAGCGGTACAGCAATAGGAACGTATTTAGAATAATTACGCATCCGTGCCTTCCACTACAGAACGAACCGCAGCAGAACACTCATTAGTAGGAAGCAAACGACAACTAATGATGAATGGTGTGCGTTAAATATGAATCGGTGAATGAATTTGGCTCAACGACACGCAAACACTGACACCTGATTTCAACCAATGGAGACGCCTAGTCAATTCATGGTTTTCGATTATTGCATGGTGTCCAATTTAAATTCTCAAAATTTAAGGCTGGAAACTACATATTTCAAATCAAAAACGTTGTGTTGTTTGCTGTTTTTTTAAGCAATCATTTTTAGCAACAAATGATGAAAAGTTTGTTTAAATAAACTTAATCAAACCTTGCTAACTCAGCACACATAAAGCAGTATAAGTGATTCGAAAATTATTGCAGTCAAGTCAAATAAACTAAATAAAAACAAAGTACAGGATGTTCAAGACCCAGGCCATTGACGACAATTCTCACTAAACGTATGCTCTTACTAACCAATCCACTACAGTTTGCAATAAAACGAAAGTAAAACTCATTGAAAACTGATACAATACAATTCGCATGCCTTTAAACGTTATACAGCTACCAACTGGTAGGACAGCAGTCGATGCAAAACATTTGAATGATTTATTGCATCAGCATGTCCGACGGCTGCCACTCGAAGAACAGCACCGCCTGCATGCATTTCGCTGATTGTGCAACTGGCTAATGTCACACGAACATCGAGCAGTGCTGCCGCCATCAGCGACTGTCGAGAGTGACAGCATTCACCGACACTATTCGAGTAGCAAATAGAATAACATGCATCATGCACAAGAGCACGAATGGGATATCGAGAAGCATGGAAAGAAAAACTCAACCTAACTAGATGATCATTTTCAAAGCATACCGGGAGGAACTGACCTCACTCACAGCTTGCAGTGGGTTTCAGGGCAGAATGACCTCAGGAAGCAGCACTGTGATAGGCAATATTCAAATTTTCATGTTTCACGTGCTACGGTTATCGTGATGCAGATGTCTTCTTTTCCGCGAGCATGCTACTCGTAGTGGTGTAGTGTGAAAGTAAGCCACTGCTTTCCCAATCTTTTTCATCTGCGTACGATGCATCGCGAGACCCGCACACTTTGCTAGTTCGTGGCTCACAGCAGTGCGGCGGTCGTTTTTCATTGAATTTTACATCCACACCGGAAACTCATTAGCGGCTAACGGTTGACCTGCATCCTTTTGGAGCATTGGAAGCACACATTTTGGAAGACTCTTACCCACACGAACGGTGGTAAAACCACAAATTTCACATCCTATAAGAGTGAGCTAGCTGCATTTGGCAGAAACATTCACGGACTGGCGCTCGCATGGCTGAGGTTCAGTGATGTATTTTCCTACCCATTGCTGGCTAGTGATGGTTCAGGTCAAAACCAATCGAAACGATGACGTTTTCCTAACAAATTTCTAACTGCCAATTTTGTTCAACCGTCGAAGTTGGTTAGACGTGCGAAAGGAGACCTTTGCAAAAAACAATCAACGAATGTCGAAGTCACACTTGCATGTGGAAGTAGTGGCAAGCATCTATCAATTTAGAAAACCTGAGAAAGTTCCGAGCTAAATTATAATCTGGTCCATTGTTTGTGAGTGAATAGTATTTGTAAAGCGTAAAGCAATTTAAGTTGAAATTAATCAGATGCTCTAAACTATTAAACAGAATTCAACTGAAAACAAGACTAATGAAAGCGAATGTTGTTTGATGTATTATCATATTTTTC
Source organism: Anopheles culicifacies (assembly GCA_000473375.1). Classification (NCBI taxonomy): domain Eukaryota; kingdom Metazoa; phylum Arthropoda; class Insecta; order Diptera; family Culicidae; genus Anopheles; species Anopheles culicifacies. The sequence goes on along the minus strand of KI422906.1, from coordinate 29,854 downwards.
AAATTTCAAGAGAATTATACCCTTTACGCAGCTTAAGCCAATCTTTCAATTATTCTCTAATCCACAATAATAATGTCGGCTCTCTATCTATACAATTCTGTTAGAATTCACTTAATCAGCAAAATAATCGACTTAGACCTAAATTTTCATCGTTCAATATTGCTACAGGCCAGCAAGTACCGATATTCAATGCACGAACTAACATGGAACACTTTGCTTGTAGTATCACTAATTAAATTAGTAACACTGCTCTACATACTCCTTTGAAATTCGCGAGATTGTGCCTACGTTAAACTGATGGTCTAGCATGAGTAATAAGGCGCGACAGCGATGGCATCTATCGACAGTATGTTCTGGGTTGTACATGAGACAGCATGCCTTCCGCCAAACTTTAATTATGAACTACTACGAGATGTTTAAATTAGCTCCATGTGGCAGCTCTTGAAGGAGATCCTTCCAATAATATATTCCAGCGGAAGATATCTTCACAAGAGCATATTGAATTCGCCGATACGAGATGGTTTTGTAAAGACGCTTGGTAGAGCTATTTTATAAGCAAAAGCTGCTATGCAGATCGAACGGAACGGAACGAATTTTGGAGACCATTGTTGTAAAAATTATTTATTGCTTTATTTTGAGAGGAATGTCTCATAAATAAAGCATCTACATTGTTTATCTCCAAGTGTATTGTCTTTTAGTAAACCCAATATTAAAACTATAAATCATAATTCAAAATACAGCTATAGTTCTATTCTTAACTTTCGGTCACATTATATTTCAAAGATATAACTTCAAGCTAAAACACAATAGTTTTTTCTACAACTAAAGAAATCCATTTTTTTGTTTGACAACAATAATGTGGTATCATACGCACCCGATTGCGAAGCGACGGTGTCAATGTAAAAGCATTTTCTCGTCCATTCCGCATCAAAATCCCTATGGGCAGAATTTTACTGCAGTGAACCATAACTTTTTTGTTTTTATTTCGCGTTTCTCCCAACAAGATGTTTAAGGGTGACTTTTGATCAGGTGTTTTAAAGGCATGCATCCAAAGAAAAACGAAAAAATAGATCGCTTTCAACAGTTAAATCATCCCTTCCGAGAAAAGTCCATTTTTTCAGCATCAAGTGCGTGTGTGTGTGTTTGTGGGAAGTGTGCAGTGATGCAGGCACATTGAGAAAGGGCCCATGAGGAAATATTTTTATGCTCGGCTAAGCGAGAAAATACCCTAGCACGTGTATCTGATAAGCAATTCTGATGAATGCAAATGAAGCTGCCGTTAATATGAAGAGTCGAACAGATTTATAGTGTCTTATCGGGCAGTTGAATATAGCAATCAAATGCGAAATTCTGCTACAGCAGGTTCACAGTGATTTTTGAAATGTACAGTAAACATGAGCTTTATTTGCCCGCTTCCAAGATCGGCAGTCACCAAGTCCGCTATTTCGAAAGAATTTACTTAAACACTGTCTACCGAACAGCCATAATTACTTCTTCTTCTTCTTCTTCTCTGGCTGTACAACCTCGAGAGGTCTTGGCCTGCCATTTCTGGCTTCCGTGACTTGAATGAACCCGTAACAGGATAGTCAGTCCTGCGTACGGGGGAACGGCCCGAATGGGATTCGAACCTCGGTCCTGTCCGTTCGAAGACCGGCGCCTCAGTCTCCTCGGCCACCGAACCGCTCCAATTGCCATAATTGCTACTACATTCAATAAAATACAACGAACACACTGAAAGACATGTTTCCATCCATAACGTACTTCTCTATCGCCCATGATATCGGATCGGGTTTGCTGCCAACAGCACAAGCAAGTTATTACTCGCCGTTCATGTACAACAGCTGATACGGAGCTTTTTGATGAGTATAACTTCAGCTAGATTTGCTGACGTTTGTACATCAAACATAATTACCTTCACTCAACCAACTGTACGCTGAGATGATCCTTTGTTCTTCGTCAAGGTTAACGATTCTGACTCACAAACAACCACCGGACATTCATAACCATGCCCTTGGAATTCTGTACTTGCCCCATTATCGTTTCATGTTACCAAAGATCACATTGCCGGATACTAAATGGCAGGGTTTTTTTTACAATTCAGCTGATGTAGCAATAATTGTTCTCTTTATAACCTCACATAAACTATTGGCAAAGAAAGCATAAACAAAGAGAGCATCATAATGATTCCGTTCATCATTTATTAACATGGTGAAAGGAACAGATAAAATTGTTTTCATGAGCTTCCATGCCAGGAACATTTCACCCGAATAAACTTTTCAAATACCACTATTGTTTACCATGGTTTCATTTTCAATGCCAACAGTTTAGTGAACTTTTAAACGCCTATAAACATAAACCAGAAGACTGCAATAAACCGTATTAATAAGCATCGTTGCTTCGCAATCAGAGTGTTAAAAATCATCTTTATAGCTTCACGAGGCGATTAAATTAGTAGTTTTTATGAAATTATTGGACATGCTGACATTTTCAGGCTAAATCAGAAACAAAAATTCATTGACAGCACCGAATGGTGCATAATCAAGATCCATATGCATGAGAATTATTCAGCCCTTTCATCGTCACGAAGCATACGATCATAAACTATATAAAAGAATATTCAGGAAAGTCCAAAACGAAATGCAACAATCACATGCCTTTAGCGTAGCTGTTCGCTAAGCAAGACTGGAGCAATGGAAAGACAGTGGAATAACACACAAGACATAAGAAAAACATTTTATGCGGCTTAACATGTGATGTCTGTTCCGCCATAGCATGTATAAGCTTCCGCACCCATAAAGGAAAAGTGGAAGATGACAGCTTAATGAAAGAGAAAATTTGCAAATTCTAATCGCAAAACCGCAAAGTAAACACAAGAATAAACGAAATTGTCCGAAGCAAGGAGCATGAAGCATGTTTGTCGCTTTTTCGTATTATCAATCAGCTAATGAAAAAAACAAACTCAAATTGAAGAGTTTGTTATCACAAACTGTTTGCCCTAATGAGATAAATCACATTGTTCAAAAATTATTTGCATTATTGTAAAATAAAACCTTTTCCCTTCACTACATGTTAGCTGCAGCAGATGCCTTTCAAAAAGCACAAATTTGCATAAAACATACAAATTTTAAAAGTATGAACACACCGAAATTAGGCAAACTCATCGCGAATTCCGTCTAATGCCGTATGTGTATGCTCTATAGGCAAGACCTGAGCAATACAAACATAGCCAAAAATCGATTGAAAACTCGTGCTGTCATGCCTTTTCCCATTACGATGCGGCAGACTATCATGGCATCTTGAGAGCGTGCTAAACGAATGAAAGCGAGAAAACGAACAGCACGAAATGCTTTTTGAGCATCGTTCTTGTTGTTCCTTCACCATCCATTTCCTGCTGCTTAACTTTCCTGTGTGTTCGGGTTACAGCCACTAGCATACACACTTGACATGGTGCACCGCAAGCTTGAGCCGGAGAAATGGAAAACGATCCCGACACTATCTGATTGCATATGCTCCAGTTCCAATTCCTGTTCACTTCATCGATTTTTGCAACAAGGCGTCGTACGAAATGCTCTCGACCAGCAACTGGAAATCGGCAGAAGCGCACAAACATCTACGCTTTGGATTGGATTAGGTAGCAAAAATCTTTTTTTTCTACCTGTTTGGCTTGTTGCCATAAAAGGCAAATACAATTTTAAAGCGTTGAAACAAAGCATGAAATATATTTTCTGAAAATAAAAATAGCTAAAAACAATGCGTTGTTACATTCTCTATCCACAATCAATAAAAAATCTCATTTTGTCAGATAATATTATCTCATAGGTTAAATCTTTTCGCATCACAACGTTAACGCACTTGAGCCATTATCGCTTACAACAAATGAAAGATCAAAAAAGGCTTTGCTCCAGTGAAAATTGTTGTCGTTTGATGTACGCCTTCGTTTTTTTTTTCAATCCCTTCCTACACAAACGCTATAGAAATACATTTCAATGGTGTCAATATTGACTACTCAAACACCTCACCATATCAACAGGGAACGATCGTCAAATTCAATTGACTTTGTGTCATATTGAAAGCGCTCCGGCCAAAGTACATAAACCTTCCATCGGTGTCAATTTTCCCCATGAATAAAGTTTAAATGTAACCGTATCAGGATACAATACTGATTACCAATCATTCCTGGATGAATCTCCATCAGACGTGGCTTGGTTTGGCCCGTTTACCACGTTGTGACGTGTGAAGGAAAAAGACCCAGTATGTACACACCATTGAATGAGAAAGTAATCGTCTCAGTCAACGTAACGAGCTAATGCTACATAAACCGTGCGAAGCATGTTTCTTAAGAACCACCAGGCGTCTCCATCGGACGAGCTATTGAAATACTCGATGAATGAAGGCTTATAGATAGCGTTAACCATTAGCTATTCGCAAACGCCTTACTTATGCTTTACAAAGCACGCCCAGCACAAAACAAGGCTTCCGTATGAGCAAGTGTTTAGCCCGAACCATAAATCTAGCTTTCTAGTGCAGCACTTAGATAAATGACCTACGGCAGCCCTAGGCCGTTTTATGATAAATCTTACTCGAACCATCCGGCAATCGATGCCTGCCGATAAAGAGTGTCTTCTCAAGATTGCTGCACGTCAACTCGTGGTACCTTCCATTGATTGCGGTCTTGAACGATGATGCCACATAAGTGTGTACGGTCTAGAAGTTCGAATAACCTAGAAAATGATTTATGTTATTGACTGAAAAGCACACGGTTACACTGTCGCCAACAATACGGATCAAGTTAATGGTTGCTCGAGTGAATCGATCGTTTGTTCGCACAATGTTACCAACAAAATTGAAAGCGTATCGAAAGCTGTCGGAAATGCTAGAAAAAACCAAACACATCAACAAGCTGCCAACCGCAAGATGAACATGATATAGGAAACCCTACGGCTACATGGTATCTTCCCGATGAACTTACGCTGATGTGGGTGGGAATTATATTCTGACGCTCACTTTACAGACTTTACAAATAAACATGGCAAGGAACTTTCATGCTTTGTTGTTGGTTTCGTGCTAATAGTGAAAAACATGTTTTATATTTGTTGCGTGTTTTTTTCTATTGAAAGTGTTGCAACAGACAAAAAAAAATCTGCCTTTAATAGTGAAAGTAGCAGAAAAAACCTAAACAAACAATTAATCCTTTACCTAGTTTATCTAAGAAAATCCAATTCGTGGCCAATTTTCTAAGAGATTTCTTTGAGCCCATGAATCCTTTTACTACACCGCGAGGCTGCCATATGCTTGAACTGAATTTGAATGAAAAAGATGACCAGGTTCCAGGTTCTGCCTCGACAGTACGATTTCGAGTATTTTCAATGAATAAGTCAATGACAATAATCATGAAACAAAGCAAATTTTAATGAAAAATCAACACCACTTTAATCCAAACCATGCGCTCTCCTATCTATATCACTCCTGCTGCCTGCCCATGGGAAACGACCATTCATTTGCATCAAGATCGAGTCCTGATTTCATTTCGTCTCCTATCCGAAAAGCCTTACGAATGAGGTTTCATCGCCCATAGCTTTACCTTTTTCGCCCAAACTTCTTCACTATGCATGGCACTACACTGCATTCGATATTCACAGCATGTCTACTAAGCTGTAGCTGCATGCAACTTGGCTGACACGGTAAAACTCAATGGGCAAGAAAATAAAGTCCTGCTGATGCTATTCCAATCATGCTCACACTCAAGGCTGACCTAAACTAGTCCGGTCCGTAGGACACACCTTTCAACCATCGCGAAGACAAGCCTACCCGATTGGTGTTGGTGTGTGATATTCTTCTCATGAACTTTCATGCGAACGGAGCATATGAGGTGCCCTTTGAATTGCTGGTCAATTTTGGTTAGTAAACTTCGACTGCTGCTTTAGGAACTATGGGTAAAATGGAAAATTATTTATTTATTATCATTTTTATTTATTTTTTTATCACAATATGGAAAATCACGATATGTGTTGTAAGTTTGTACAAATATCCGGAAGAATGAATGGAAAGCCGCATGGGAAATGATAAATGCTACAAACTTGGCCAACACATTAAATAAAACGAGCCCATCAGTGCACCTTGGCCAGCTTTGATTTTAAATGCATACCACGTTCTTTCACTGCCACAACGAGCTTCGGAGAAAAGGTAGCCGTGCATCACTATGCGGTCCATTGCTGGAAAGAATTACAGCCCAATAATGATGATGGTTGAATGTAGAAACACCGATCAACAAGCTAAAATCTACTGTCCATCAGGTTAAGACCGCAATCATGCAGTATTTCGCTTTCATAAGCTTCAACATTGCAATAAACCGAAACTCGCTTTACATGTGAAAGGTAAACCTAAGGCAAATATAAACCTTCATCATACGAAGCACCCGTAACGGAACCAAAGGTTCGCTTGTACGTACCAATACGAATTTTCATTACATTGTTTCAATACACAGCTTCCACATGGAACCGTATGGATCTTACAATGAGATTAAAGTCTTCTTTATCGTCAATGGCTTATTCGGTCGATCAGCGAGGGGTATTAAAATCCGATATTAAATCACACATTTATGAACAATAAATAAATCACATAATAAACGATAACGATAAATTAAATCACACAAAATGAACAAAACTTCTACAAATTCAGAATTTCGAGCTCCAGTCTACACTGCAGTTGCTCACACCAAGCATAAACACGAGGAGAGTAAATTCGAACTGTAAATCACACACGCAATTAACATGAATTCTGGATACTGGCCAAATGCTTTAACACAACATTTACCTACGATTAAGCGCAACGACATAAATAAGCGTATTGCAGTGGTGGTACATTTTCTAGCGTTGCTTATGCTGCATTTGCCATCGTTTTAATTCATATTCACAGTCGTTTTAAGAAATTTACTAAATATTTAAACGCATCAAATCAATAAAATTAATTTCAACTTGTTTTAAATCATATAATATTCCGAAACACATCACCTTTAAACCTGCTACTCATTTTCAAATTATTCGTAGCCCTGTCACCTTTAAGAAATGTTGGTTGAAAACTATACAAATGAGAACAGCCCATTTATTCCGCCAACTGTCCAG
>KI422906.1:8765-20527 GCA_000473375.1 Anopheles culicifacies | reverse complement strand
CAATCTTGCACCTCCGTACGACAGCTTAACGAACCGACCATCCCTTTAGTAGTACCCAGGAGAACCTACATGGTGAAATATTATCAATACCGATGATATTCCTTCCAGCCAAAGACGTTTAATATCCAACTTCCAACAGGCAGAGCAGCTTCAAGAGGCTTCTTTCGATTCGTTCCTATGGCACTATGAACCAGATACCAACCGGTTGCAACAAGACGGCAACATCAGAGAATATGGTTCAGACATTGCTTTTCACTGAAATATAGCCACCGTATGGATGAAGTACTGTGGTTTGCATTCTTCTTCAAGCTCTTTCTACACAGTAATTCCTATACACTTCTTACATCGTTCCCATTTAACTGACCACTTTTCATTTTGAAGTTCTCCCATTTGTTCTGCACAGTTTTGCTGTCCCCATATTGCTCACCATTCGGAGGGAATTCTATTTTCTTCGTTCTTACTGCACTGCGTCATGTACGGCTGTGAAGGGCAGTTTTGTTTGCATTTCCTAGCAACATCTTACCGCTGGATGTTATTGTATCTCTGTACCATCCCTGTTGCTGCAACCATCCTGCCAAACGAATGAAGAAACTTCGATGTCAACTTCAATCGAGTCAATTCCTCAATGGGTTGCTCCTGAACGATTCGATTCCATGGAAGAATTCAGTGGCAGGTGCTCGTTATTGTTGAGGATTTGTGGCCAGTAAGTAGTTGTAGGGCACCGACGTAGGGATTTGTGCGCTAGTTCGATGTAAAAGATTGCTGATTGCTTCGGGCAACTTTGTGGATAATGGTTGGAAATGCAATTACAGTTGCACTATTTGCATTCACCCTTAAGTAAATGAAAAGACGAAAGAGTACCCAACACCTGTTGCGTTTCAAAGAATATTTATCAGTTTAGATTCCCTTTACATTAAATATAAACATGAAAAACAAACAAGCTAACAGTAACTTTTAATGTCAAGTAGAGGAACTAGCAACGAGTATTTGTTCAAGGAAATCGTAAACATTTTGCAACTTTACCACAACCAAACGTGTCCTTGCTGTGCAGTACATCTATCTGTCTAGAAGCAGCTTCCATTCACCTCCGTCACATACTAATATAAATACAATTGGGATTTGGATCCGCATTGTATCGGAATATGCAAATGTACTAACTGCATAACGATCCAAGCGTGTGGCTACGCAACCCGGTACAACAGCAATAAGAGCATGCCGGATCATACAATACTTAGTTTATGTAATTGCCGGATCATGTTAGCTTACGTCTGTTGGACATTGGTCATTAATAATCGAGTTTCTACCGAGCATAATACCAGCAGCCGGAATGCAAACTAATCAAGTTTCTTACCAAATAGCTGCAGGATGTGCTTTCTTCAATCATCCGGATTTTGTTGCAATTTTTCTTCGTCACTAGACAGTAAAACATTCTTCTTTACATTACAGCGCTTTTGCTTTACATCTCCAACCGTTGTCTTTTGAGTTTGAGTATCGTTTCTAAAGCCATCTCTTATTTCATAAGCGTGCAAAGACTGTTGGAAAAGGAAACGATGAATTGCATCTTTAGGTTAACAATATTAATATTCATAAACGTACAATTGCTCAACAATGGAATACTTCCAACGACCATTTCTAAAAGTATAGCGTTTCATGCAATCGACTAACAAAAATTTAAAAAAAATCAAAAATTATACCAATTTTATTAAGTAAATTATATTCCTTCTCATCAAATATACAGAAGCGAGGATGAACCCCTCTTTTTCCCTTTCCAAATATTTCATCGTCATTGAGGGTCGTCGTTTCATCAATTACGTGTTTTAGGTCGTCAAAAAGGCATCCGAAAATAAAAGAACGCACCGCTTCCACTGCTCATCCCTGTGCGACACAAATCAGTCCTTAATTAGTTCGCCGTTTCTTGTCTTTGTGTTCTGCGTCTTTCACACGTCCACATACATGCCTGAGTGTGCTTGTTACAGCAGTAAAGTAGAACCCACGTACCTAGCACAACTTTCTACTGTAATTTCATTTTATTTTCTCATACTTTTATTACTCAGGATGATCTCATTAACTTTCCAAAAAGGAACGACAAAAAGTTTGTGAAGTAGTACCGTTGAAATTTTATACGGTAAGAAATTTGAGCTGCACAAAATGGTTCATCAAAAGAATGGCTGATAAAACTATGAACTAGTTAAATTCAAGCTGAAATTGTTTTGTGAGAAATTCTTATTTATGAAAGCTTTTGTCTTCTTTAAATATTTTTGTAATTTGATTTCCTATTTTTAATATTTGCAATGTGGTGTACACAAAATCACTCAGCGAGAAAACCCAGTTCTAGGCATACTTTTAGTTCATTTTTCTTCTCTTGTGCAGAATTCACATCAAGCAAGTTGCTTACAGTTTGAAGTATGAGTACTTAAAATAGACATTGTTTAACAGCTGTGCTACTTACTGTACACGGGAATCTTGTCAGAAGACTTCGCTGGCAAAATTGACACCTTGCTTTTGAGCTTTCTGAGTTGCGAGACTATACGTCAACATCTGACGATTACAAGAGAGCATTCAAGTGCTGCATGTAAATACTGGTATTTCTTCTCTACGTGCTCTTGTGTGTAATGTTTCAAGTAAAGCTAGAATTTCCTGCTTTCGTTGCTTATTGTAGCTACAGCAGTTGTTGGTGTGTATTTACAGATGGCTGCTATAAACGGCTAAATTAACTCTTCTCACATTGAGAAAGTAACAATGCACAAATACTACAAACCTCACGACAAGAGCGATGAATTTAATGAGGGAAATCCACTCGAAGTATTAACATTACTCACATAAAAACCAGCGTAGAGTGAATGAGCTAATTAAGCTAATTAAATCCAACTTCAGGAAAATTTGCAATAAAACACCTCGCGTTGGTTTTTATCACAGTATCATCTCTATTTATCAAATGTTTAAATCCTTCCTCTTTTCAAAGCTAACGAACAATTGAATTATACCAAAAACCATGTTTAGTTGTATGTAAATAGTTCCAAGAATCAATTTTAAACACAGACTGAAACGATTATATTTTCATAAAACATTCATTACATTTTAAGTTGAATCTAACCCTTCCTTCAGCCTGAAAACCAATAACGTTCTGCAAATGTTAGACATGTCAATGTATTCTTGCGTTACCACATTCAAACTTCTAATCGCCTAGCTCACAACCGCAACTAATCCAGACAGACTAGACAGACTTCACTGGTTTGGCAAAATGTTTCAAACTTTGTGTGGTTTAAAGTTCCACTGTTCTGCTGGCATATGCGCCTATGGCATAGCTTTTCTGCTGAGTATGTTTATCCGTATTTGAAGCATCGTGCTCTAAACGTTTTAAAGAAAAAACAGGTTTAAAAATTCATAAAAAATATACTACATTGGAAGGAAAATTGATTTCACAAATCTTAAACCAAAGAATATTTATCTAAAGTGAACTAAAATCGGTTGAAAAAACATTCGTTAACATTTCTAAAGTATTTGTCTTGAAACAGAATAAATGTCATCAGCAGAATTGATAATTTAGGAGAATTTGCTTTTTTAAGTTCAACGCAACAAAACAAACGTTCGGTTTCAGCATAACATTGTTCATATATGCTTCCCAAGATGAAGTCATAAATCTTGGTATCGTATCAATATTTAAAGTCGTTTTTATCGCACAAGTGCTTCTATGCACACGAAGGAACCCTTAAGAGATAAAGCTGGATACGAAGGAGAACATATTCCTACACGCACACGTTTTTACATCCAGATTGTGCAAAAAAACATAGCTATGTTCAAGAGATCCTATTTCCGGAACGTATAGCAACACCACAAGAAAACATTGCTTACCATGCATTCGATAACAATACTTTGCCAAGTATGCAAACAGTTAAAGTACATTTTTAAACAAGTTAGGAACAAATGATTGCTTCAAATAAAATAATATTTTTGACATACTTTAGTTTTCAAAATCAAATACCTTTTATCACGAAAAATAAAACAAATAAAATTTAAACGTTTCATTTCACTACTCTTCGTATGATTTCTTTGCTATAATTGTCTAAAACTCCAACAATAATTACTGAACCACACGCCCCAAATAACTTAAATGCATGGAGAATGGTACATTCCCACCGCTATAAAACTTTTCAGATTCTTGTGATAATTAAAATTCCATCGGCGAATCAATTCGGCTTTTACTTTGTTTTTGCCTGTATCCAAATCCGGCGCAGAATTTATGAGTAGAGATCGCGTAAGATATCATTTCCTCTATGTCGCTTTACTATGGGGTGTTCTATGAGGGAGTCTCCCATTCGGTAGTACTATACACACTCTTCCGGCTTAAATTTTATCTAGCTGGTATTAACTGATAGATAACCGTAGGTGAAATCTCTTACTCATTGAGAAGAGCAAACGTCATAACAAGAAATTTATTACTGAGAATCACCATAATCACACAAAGGCAAGCAACTTGCAAGTCATTTATATTTGCCTTATTAAAATATCTTGTTTTTTATAAGTTTTCCCCTAGCGGTAGTGTGCTAAATGCGGTGATCCGTTCAGAAACCTTGAAGCGAAAAATAATCCCAAAAAAGGTTTACTCCACGAGGCAAAGTTTCTATTTTTGTTTTGGAGGTCTACTCGTTTCAGACCATTAAACATAATTAAATATACAAACAGTGGACAGTTACGAACGATATCTATTATTGCGACATTAATTCATTCACATTGTCCTTTATGCAGCGTTAATCGTTTTTACAAGAATCTCGTAACTAAAATTAGCTTTCTAGGTATATTTTGCACTCAAATTATTCTTCATGTAATTTCACAGGATCAGTGCACTTGCGCATGGACCATTTGCTTCCGGCGTATACCCCGAGGCACTTAATTTTTCCTTCTATCATAATCTCCATTACGTCAATCTAATATTTTCTCATTGTTTCTTCATAGTATCCCTGTGCACAAGCGTTGTACAAAACGAATGTAAAGCTCGCTGAAATCTTCTAAAACCTGGGTTTCTGTATCTTTTATTAAATTTTATACAAAATTACCAAAGGATTTGTAGGAAAATATGTTGTTAAATTATATATTAACCAGCATTAACTCATTACAGATACATGAAAAGACAGTGGTGATTTTTTTATGTTAAGAGAGTTTTTTGGACATGTTCATCGCATGAACGTTGCGCTTCATTAAACTTTAGTCCATTTGCTGTAGATAAAGATGTATCTGCTTCTTACTGTACGAATGGAGCGCACACTACTGAGTGTTAAAGTTTGCATTCGACTGTCATTGCTTAAAAAAGAGAAAAACAAATTGAGAAAAAGACCCAAAACTAAAAAAACACACTCTCTTTGTCTCCACTGTGTAGAGCACCAGTTGTAATCGGCGGGATATTTCCACCCAAGTAGTGAATCAGTGGGTCGGATAAACTTATTTCAATTATGACAGTTTCTTGGGGCGATAGTGCACCTGGGTGCTTTTCTCGGTAAGATTTATTTACCTTTTATTTACCCACACCACAGTGAAATCATTTCAGCCTATTAGTGTTAAACATTTCAAAATCTGGCTTGTAAGACTAGGCGGGTTTTTATCCACAACCTGTAATGTCTTGAAGGGCTGTAATTAACTTAAACAGTTTTGCTAATAATTGAACAAACTCCTAGAAAAGCGACCCCTTTATTCACTCTAGCCTAGCATAATTACCCAACAAACGAATCAATCTCAAATTGCGACAAAAGTTTCCGTCTGCTCTATCCATTTTTCACCCGTTACCAATTAAAGGCATTACGCAGCTAGAAACTGGCACAAAGACGAAGAAACGGAAAAGCTAATTTTCGCCGCACTGAAAAGTGATGCTTTGATAAGATGTTTGCACCTGGTGCGAATCGCACAGCATCCTACACCGTCAATTCGGATGATAATCGGAAAAGCAATCTGTTTAATTAACGGCGGGCTCGATTAAATAATTCATTCACTCCAAAGCTGCTTCCAAGAGTATTTTCATTCAAACCATGAAGGCAAGATTTAAGATAGTTTGAGTTTGTGTCTTATCCCAGCTCATGGAGTGCGTTCTCACACCTGAGAACAGTTCAACTTTAAGCGAGAAACTTATTCATTTCAAGACACATTTCCACGATTTCTCGCTTCGTAAAAGTGTAATAGTCAATGTTCAAACACCTACAGTACAACCATTTGCTCCATGTGATTCTAGCCCGTTGAATCTCCTTCTGGTGCCACAAAATCTCAACCGTTTTTGCCATCGATTTCCATTACAAAAGGGAAGGCAAAAACTGCACATACTTCCAGAAACACTATCACACCATACTGCGGTGTACTTGAGCGACGTGAGCCGTGTGGTTTCGCGGCTGAACTAAGTGCCATAAAACCAAACCGGTAATCGATGCGAAGCGTTCTCGTGCGAACGTAACGGACCCCGGGGATGGTGGTATTTCAAAACATTGCTTATTCTGTCTAGACTTTGCGGTGATGGGAAAATTGAAATTCTTACCGCCCGATCGAGGAAATCCGCAGTTTTTATAAAGACTGTCTACCGAAGAAACGTATTATCTTCTGCACCATTAGCTGGGCACGACACAACAGCACTAGCAAACTTTCTTACTTGATGCGTTGGCATCCAACAGGCAGGAAGATCATTTTAACCCAAAATCAAGCCGTTTCTTTTCGGAGCACGTGTAGGGTGAACATTTGCCGGTAAAACGCTATTTATTGAACGAAGTTAATCTGGACCGAATATTTTCGTTCTATTGTTACAAAACTTTTATGTTGAAATAAATTAAAACGAAATGAAAACGAAAAATACAGCGATTATCAATATCGTTCCTGAAGTTACTTTTTTACAGACTATGCCTAATCCTAAGTATTTCATTATTAGGATGTATATTTTTTATAATTACTACAACGACTTCGATCGATCATAACAGCTTTAAAAAAACACAGTTAAACATGCTCAGCTGAGCATCCAGTTGATTTTGCTCAAAAAGTTCTCGTCAAATATAATTTGTACTTGAAATGGCGTTAAGACGTACAGTAAATAAACCACAGACCACTGAAAATGGCCCATGGAAGTATCACAGTATTCCTCTCTTTACATAGATCCATTTCTTTTGGAATGCTCTTTTCACGAGTACCTTACAGTTTAACGCTTTGTTTTAAAACCGTAAACCGTAACCGTACGGTCCATAAATATTAAAGACTGCAACAAACAATAGAAACCACTTCTGGAGGTTTAATCACCGATACTTGTAATTTTTTCGCAATCATTTTCTCCGGTTACCGGAATTTTGTTTTCCCGTTTCTTCATCCTGTTCGCACTTGTTGAAAGCGTTCCCATAATAACGCAAGCCAACGGTTCAAAAGTGACACAAGAGGCATGTGCCTCGCAAGAGCACAAGATAAGAGGACTCTCCACGATGCTTTCAAATTGCTGCAACATTCTTTCTGGTGTTGTGCGTCCGATAAATTTCATTTTGTTATTCTATGGAATTAGCCAAACGTTTCGCTTTGTCTATCGAGTGGGTTCCATCAAAATGTTTGAGCTTCAAACGAACCAATAACGTATCGCATGTTGGATACATCGCTACTGATACGTGGAAACCATAGCTGACTAGAAATTTGTCAAAGAAAATGGAATGTAAAGCACATTTCACGTCAGTGCGAGTGGGTGAACGCACGTTTAAATGTGGTAGGAGTTGACTTGGAAATCCATAGCATAATTGCTCAACTTATTAACATTTTTGCACACCACTGTAAAGTAAAATTGAATTCATATAAACCTGACATGATAGCACAAAATAGTCCATGCCATATGGAATAATTTACAACCTTTTCAGCGTTCATACTTTTGATGGAGACGCCCAGTACTTAGTGTCGAGTGATGGAGGCGCTTGGTTATTATTAATTTTATATTAAATTTTTCACCTTCCGCCTGAGTTACTTTATTCTGCACACTAAATACGAAATATTTTTCACACTTTTCACGCAACAATAGCAGAAAAATAACGTGCAAAATCTTTTGCTTCGATGTACGCACCATAATGTGGTTTTGCAATCGTTGCTTGCATACCCTTTTTCTGACCACAACACAAATTGTCAATTAACACAACAGACACTGCCTGTGAACCACGCATAAAAGAACTCACTCAAAATTTAATAAAATACAAACAAAAACCTCAACCGTCACCTGATGTTTCATGGTGTGCTCGGTAAACAGAACGCCATTGAATATGCCATGTTCTGTCGGACAGGTTTAATCCACACTACAGTAACCACATTGGCAACCACGGACTCATATACATCGCGAACTCCACAGATAACACGGTAAATTTTTTTATGAAAAATAATCCAGCACTTAGATTAGCAACTGCACTTCAGTAACTGTTTTCGATTATTATTTATTCATTTATGTTAACTACACACAACAAGTGCACTAATAAAAATAGTCGAATAAAACTCGCGTTAGACACTTGACAATCTGTCTAATTCGAAAGTGTCATATCACTGCAACTTCACGGAAATACTGCATTACATAATAATCTTGTAGCTTTACTGAAAAATTACATTCGAGCTTAGCTAAAACATTAAACGAAAGGAAAGCAAATCTTGCCATCTTCGTCATCTATTTTATGCGAATGCTTTCACTTCACTCATATGCTTACACGACGGTGGCAGTCAAATAAGGAACACCATTGCTTACACGAACAATGCTGTCTAATTTAATTACCATGATCTGACGGACCCTTTAATCATAACACTTCCCGGTACGCAAGCACACTCACACCCACCAAACACACCTGTACGGAGTCAATCAAATAATGAGATAATCTCTTCTACTCCCTATGAAGAATGCTTTACCTGTCAGCCGATTGTAATGATCGTCGTGGTGAGATTAATAATAGGGCGGCAAAATGTCATAGCATGTCCGGTTCCGTAACACCTTCGCTTCTGATGTGCTAGTGCTACTGATGTATGAACGGTGTGGTTCTCATACAGCTAAACTTCACACCGAATCTACCTACTCTGAGTGTCAATTTGTAAACGTGATTGAGAACGAACCGAATGGACGTTTGAGTGATTTCCCCTTCACGGGGACCTACACTCAGTAAACGCTTATCCAAGGTCAGACATGGAGCTCACATTTTCTCCGAACAAAGTCCACCAAAGTTTCTCACTAGCAGCATAGCACTCACACGGCACAAGCGAGACAGAAAACATTTGTTTACGTTTTAGGAGCTCGTGCTTTTTTGAGTGCTCTCTTGCAGCACGCTCTACGCAAAGGAGAAAAGCTCGAACAAGAACCGAAGAGACTGATGACTGTTTGTTTTTCATCTGTAGATGTTATTGTTCAAAGCCAATAATGAACCGGAAGAAGCAACACAAAGGTAAACAGTCAACATTATGTTTGAAGTAGAATAAATGAATCAGAGTCAACAATCATTCATCATATTCCTTTCCATGAAATTTCAAGATTTTCATCGCTAATCTGAATTTAAATTTTAGGTTCCATTAGACTCTAATAAACTCAACTCTCACATCCACTTGAAGAAGAAAAATACGAATATTCCTCCGTTAAAATACATGCACAAATTAAGCTCTATCAGCAATGGCCGTGAGCAAACTTTTCCAATCTACTTATCGATAGTTTATATTGAAGCGCCTTATCAAACCATTACTGTTTTCTCGCTGTGTTTCCTGCTTCCCTATGTGCCTCATCCGAGGTTGAATAATCACATAAAATTAGCGACAGTGTCATAAAAAAGTATAAACAAAATTGTTTACGCGTACACGCATCAACGCTACATGGTGAAAGATAAAATGAGCATAATTTGAACATACATGCCATTTAAGCATACACCAACACGGAAAGAACCACTATCCCCCGGATAGATTATGCAGCGCGTTGCTGAAATGAGTGAAATTTTCCGCCTCAACGAACAGCAACGCGGCTCGTTGGCACAGTTCCTATTCACTTTTCATTTATCTACCAACACTTTACGCTTTCCAGGAAAATAATGTAAATTGTGTATTCTGCGCGCAAACCAGAACTGAGCGTTGATCTGTAGCCTATGATGCTTTAAACGTTGCATCCAAGGTTTGCCTTTATTCTAAACTTTTTTTTTAATTCTATCCGCACGTGACTATAGATTGTCACCAGTCGTACACTTTTGCTCACGCACCTCAGTCGATACTATTTATCTGTTAACGTTAGTTTTACACAATTTCAGCAATACAAAAGGATTCCCCATGAAACTAACGCATCGCCACTCCCGAGTGTATGCCACAAGTACGGGCTAACCCACGAGGGAATTATGTTGAAGGGTTGAGCTAAAAGTCTTAATCCAAACGATGGAAAATGGAGCCTGTACCAGTGTACCCTACCCCATACCCAATTACTTGTCACGTCCTGTGACCGATAGGATGCGACTGTCCCTGCGCTATAAAATAAACAAGATGTACACGTTTCATGTGCAATGAAGATAAGTTTGTATTCAAATGCATGCTTGCATATTTGCAACGTTGATGGCTGGACGACTGTTTGTAGCGACAAGCTGCCGTGCGAGCACGAGAAACAGTGAACGACTGGTAAACAGAGAGGAAAGCGTAGTTCACAAAAGGGCAAATGTTTGGTCGTCGCTGGTCGACCCAACGGCCAACTTGTGCTTGATTTTAGTTTTATTTCTTTCGATTTGTTACCGTGTGTGTATGGTTGGCAGTTCGAAATGCTTTCGCGTGACATAGTGCAGGAAGGAAAATAAAACGAAACTTCAGCAGTGATAAAACAACCGGAACTACTCCATGTGTGTCTGTTGGTGTACATACATTGGTGTGTAGAGCAACAACATTTCGGCGAGCTGGTTTTACTCGACAACAAAACGCAACGACGCGTCACATCGTCATGATGATGGTGGAAGTTTTAAGAAGCTCGACAAAGAAAGAATATTGTGAAAGTTTTCTTCTCAGTAGATAAGTATGGGCATAGAGTCAAATGCGGTTCCCAGTAAGTAGCATTGACATGAGGGTGCTTGAACTTGGTATCGTAAAAATATATATAATTTTCTTTCCTTTGTTTAATAAGTGCTCAAAATAACAAATAAAAATTTACAGAATTTTTAAAGTAAAGTAAATTTCTAATACAAAATAAATAAGATTGCATGTTTCAGTAATACGAAAAAACAAAACGCCAAACAACCTCTTAAAAATTCCAAAAGTTTTCCATGTAAAGTATTGTTTACAGAAACGTTTGCCTTTTACCGTATAGCACGTCGAATTTTACGACTTTGCCTGACAACACGAACCAGTACAGAACGATCGTAAACTACATAAACAGAGCAAAACAAAAACATGCAATAAGCAGACGCACCAAACGAAACGGCGTCGGCAATCATCGTCAGGATGGGTCGATTTTCTTTTCTCCTACCCTTTGTTCGTATTCTTCGACGGGCTTGAACCGTACCTTTAGGTCATAAAGTCCAACGACGTGCATTGCATCAGCCGGCTCTGCTCATCAGTGAAGAAGATGTAACACTGTGGCCCCATTTTGACTGTGCTTGACTGTGTCTGAGCTACATATCAGGCGTGTGTTTGATGGCTTCCCGATGGTGAAAACACCCAACACGCCTAAATGTGGTGAGAAAAGCCAAACCATGGGTTTGAATGTCAATTGATCGCTCCACCAAAGGGAATGCACTCCCTATTCTTATGGCTATGGAAACTTGTTTCGAGCTTTGAATCAAACGCTC
>KI422905.1:19389-45280 GCA_000473375.1 Anopheles culicifacies | reverse complement strand
ATTACACGCTGTGCAGCACAGAAACCGCCTGTCACTGTATTTATTAAAACTATAAAGGTTCATTACGTGACGCATATTGATGTAATTTAGCACCGGTACACGATTGAGTGATTATGTTTCACTTTCCGGCTGGGCCCGAAATACTTTCGCATAAAACTTTTGTTCGGAAAAGCCACAAGCACACACACACACGCACACTCATCGAATCTGTACCAGGATGTACAACACCAGCAAACGGTTGTAGCAAACTTTGTTCCCAAACTGCTCGTTTTCGTACCATCGTTTCATGTGCCACTTGCCGCTAGAGGATTTATTGCGCTCTGGTACGTAAGGTGAGCATCGCCACCGAGGTATGGGTTTTGTAAAGAGTAATCTAATTACAATAATTTCCATGAAATGTAACATAATTAATGAGCGAAAAAACTTTCACCTTCTACCATCGGCCGGGTCCGGTTGCACTTCAGGCCCGACTCAGGTCAGATCAGGGATCCTCTTGAAGAGGGAAGATGAGAAAGGATGGACAGGTGAGTGTAACGGTGCAAAAAAGGGATCGGAAGTTTTCTGCACAAAGTTAATGCGGCAATGTGTCGAACGGTTTCGTCCCATTGCCAGCCTCGCACATACACGTTCTGACGCAGCAACAGCGAGAACTCACCTCAGAACTTCAATGGCGAATAAACGCAGATGAGCTGTGGTACCTCGTTTGGTGTCACTCGCTTTTCCCTTGTGGCATTATGGCAAAAAGTGCTGCACCGGTGCTCGGATGTTCGGAAAATTAAAGTTGTGCTAATTTAGCCTGTTGGATCCAGAATTATGTTAAAGAGCTTCCTGCGCTTGGTGAGGTTTGGTGAGGGTCTCACCACCATAAATGTCAGATGTTTGAAAGCTGATGCTATAAAAAAGATCCTTATCCGCAACCACCCATGTAACATTTGGATGGAGCTGGGGTGCTGGAAAGTGAAATACTTGTTAGAAGTCGATCGATGTGGTTTGAAGACAATGTATGAGAAGTACTGGCTGCACATCACAAAGGCAAATCTGACGACCATACGTGTGTACATACGTATTCCTTGGGCATGAAGGGTTTTTTTTGTGACGGGAAGCACCGAGCATATGAGTGAAACCTTGTCACATCAATGCCTCAGCTATCAATCCTACCGTCAGCCAGTGGAGCATAAATCACGCAAAAGGATGACTGAGCCGAAGAGTGTGGCGGTGGGCCTCACACAAGCCACATAACCGTTGGCTGGGATGAAGCAGCAAATCTATGACAACTTTTGAGATTTGGAATTTTCTTTTCCTTTTATCTCCACCCGTGTCGGTGACGGCTTCCGTTGTATGGTTGTTTTTTAGTGCGATTTTTTATTCTTCTTCCAGAGATCCTACCATCTCTGTGTGTGTGTGTGTGTGTGTGTGTGTGTGTGTGTGTGTGTGTCGTGATGGTGCACGCTCGACGTCCTGCGGTTGAGCGGGTGAAAAGTTTTGAATGATTTTTTCTCCCCCTTTTGGATGGGAGCTGGTTGGTTGGTTTCGGGATTGGATCCGAAGTAAAAGACCAATGGCTGTCATTGCCTGTCCAAGTGTTTGGGGCCGCATATGGTACGAGCAGGATTCTTTGTTTGAAAGTACGTACATAAACACGGGCCACAGCAGAAACCACAACCTGAAAGAGATGACTGAAACAAGCACAGGAAACCTCCCGCACACGTGTACGCTGTAAAGCTGACTTTATACTTCGGGACCAAACTTAGGATCCCGCGCGCACACACACACACACTTGAATGGTGCTTCCGGTAGACGGATACAACTTCAGTCCGATGGAAGGAACCCGAATAGAATAAGATCTTGTTTCCACTTGTCGGAACCATTCCTCGGCGGCTCCCCCCGGCACGGTGCTGGAAACAGTATAATAGTATCTTGACGTGCTGTGAAGTGATTCCGCACCGAAACCCGTGCAGTGCGGCAGCATCACAAGATGTTCCCCAAATTGTAAGTGGCATACCGACGATGGGATTTCGCTTCATCGCTGATGGCGCTTCAGCAAATTTGTCATGCGACGGCTTGAAAGCGAATTCGCCCCGGAAAACGCTCGCCCCGGCAAGCATCGAAAGGGTGTCGAACCGGAGGCACTCGAATGAACGGAACGTTGGGATACGAGAGGCATCCAATCGGGAGCGGCATTGAGGGTTAGCGTTGGGAGGCAAATGTGGCGTAACCCTTTTCCGGTGGGTGCTTTGTTCGCTTTTTTTCTCAATTCCAATTCAGTTCAGGAAACCATTTCCTTCCTGAAGTTCTAAAAATGTCCTTGAGGTGGATTAGAGGAGTCATAGCAGAGATTGAAGCAGTGTATTTTTGTACGTTGAAGTTGATTGGGAAATAACTTATAATTAAAGAGTATATTCAATCGACATGTTATCTCTATTTATTTATTCGCTTTCAAAGTTTAGACGGGGAAGATTTGTTGAAGTACTTCACTCCCCATCCGATCGAGAGTGAAGTACTTGGAACATTTTAGACAGCACCAAGGAGCATCTTCCTGGAACAAGCGGACACTAGTCCCATAGTACAACTTCATTCAATCGATCGCAAAAACCCTTTTGCCGATTGTATATCACCAAAAGCCTCCGGCCCCACAATGATCCATCTTGAAACACGCTTGCTTGACGGGTACTTTGAACAATTCGGCACTCACTCCACGCACGGTTCCATTTTCCGAACTCTGGAGCTGCTCGAACATGTCAAACCCATCCGGGAGTTGCCGCTTTCGGTAGACGACAACTTTTGTGCCGGTTCGAGGGAACTGAGAGAGGAAAAAAAAACTCCCTAACGACTCCCTGCTGTACCCGGATGCCAATCGTCCGAGGAAAACTTTTGCCCATTCTTACAATTTACTGTCCCGTTGTTTCGGTTCCCATTTCCCCCATTTCTAGCCCGGCTAGTGGAGTTTGCGTTTTCTTTTTCGTGGGCGAATCATTTCTAATTTCTTCTCGCTGATTGATGGTCCCGTTTAGTGCAGGAAACACACTTCCGAATGGGTTCTCAGCCACAATCGAGACTCGTTCCATTCCTCGGAGGATGCATGGGTGGGTGGTGTGTTGATGTCCAAGACGCGTGTTTCTGATCTAGGGTGTTCCAGTGGGGCAGTATCACCACAACCAGTCGGATAAGAATATCTGGACGTAGCAAAGGAAGAGTACCACAAAAAACACACGCTCACAGAAAGCAACAACAAAATGGCGATAAGAGGCAGAGACCAAAGTGCAGCCCGGTAATTGAGTTTGGACTTTTTGATGTGTTTACAACTGCCGTGTTAAAGTTATAATTGCTTCCCATCCAATCCATCATCGATGTTTGCACGAATGTGATGCGCGACCGGGGCTGCCATGAGTGCTCTTCAGCTGACGGCGGAAGGTCGCAACTCAACGCAACACCAGCAGCACATCCGATTGTCTTTCGCTGATGTGAACGGTGAAAAAAATTAGCTTCGGTTCGATTTTACTTCCCATTGCGTTTTTTTCAGGCTGAACGAATGATGGTGTTATTTTTTATATATTTTTGGCAAACTCCAATGTAACGAAAGCTACATTAAACGTTTGACGAAGAAAACACCGAAAATGCGCAACCAATGAAGATGGGATCTTCGGCGTATTCTGTAATCACAGAAAAGCAGCTATAAGAACCGTTGATAAAATAGGCGTTTCGAGAGCTACGTAACACAGTCGTACAATAAAACAACACGATTCTGTGCGAATGTGCGTAAAGCTTGAAAAATGACCGTACGATGAAGACAAAATCGCACGATAAAGAACGATTGCTTCCATGGCGAACGGACGCTATTCGTGTCGGTTTTGTCTACATTTGTGCAGTAATGGTTTTGGTTGCCTTCTTCAACGAATTCGTGCTTTGGAAGTCAAAGAAAGGGAGGAAACAGCACAAAAAAGAAGAAGGAAACCAAACCAAGAAAAGCTCCATAGAGTTGCGTAACATTTATCAAGCAGCAGAACCACGATCGTTTGTCCTAGACCGGGGCACGACCGGTATCTCCATTTGGTGCTACTCGGTGCTTCGTCAAGGTAAAGCAAAAAAAAAACGAAGAAACGGCACCAAAACAAATAAAATGTGCAAAAAGTAAATAAAACAAATTAAGGAAAAACAAGCACCGCTTCGATTCCGTTCACGCGTAACAAATGTGACCGGAGCGAAATTGAAGTAGTAATGGGAGGGGGTAAAAAAAGAAAGCGAGAACATACCGCCCCCTTCCCCCCCTCAATTCCTCCTTCCTTTGATGCAAATTAGTGTGGCGAAAGTTTGTGGCTGTTTTAATGATTTTATAGCCCAAAGTCGAGTTGATTAATGAGACCCAGGTTGTCGACCGTGTGCAGGAAGCGAATGTGTTTCCCCTCCTTGGACGGGTGCACGGCGCACTGGTGAACGGAAATACGGAAATTGTGTTAAAATAATTTACGGTTATAGCGTGGGTACGCAGCACGCAGGTCGGTGTGTGTGTTTGAGAAAATATTGCATTAAAATAACATGTATCGTAAATTGCATAATGGTCCGTTGGGTACCCCGGACTGGTGCACTGGTAAACTGTTTGCAATAAATAAAATTGACCAGATAAAACATAATTAATGCACATTGTGCGTGAAATAATGGGTCTTTCATGATGTGTGTGTGTGTCGCTCCGGTCACCACCAGGCGGCACCCCCTACCGGATAAAGGTCATGAGTGTTAACGAAGGAAAAAAGGGAAACAACTTGTTTGCGTTGTCTGCGGAGCACTTAAAAGTGAGGTGGTTCTGGAGGCCATTTTTGTAGCTCAATTTCCTGTGAAGTATTCAAACCAGAACCATACATTTTTGATCTATTATATTCATTATACTTTTGGCATTCTTTTCTACCTTGATTACTGTAGCGTAGAAAGTTTTTCCCAAAAAATATGTTCCCCAGCAACCAAAAAAACACACGATTTCATTTAAATCGGTATAATATTAATCAACGTGATCAAACCTGAACCGAACCAGGGGGAGGATGAAGATTCCGTTGATTGAATATCAATGAAAATGAGCATAGCCTCGGGGTGCGTGTAAGCCATAAATTTCCACATCGCGGTACGAAAAACAAAACAAAAAAACAGCAAGAAACGTACGATCCCCCCACGGTTGTATCCTTCGCATCAATGTCCGGAAGTACGGGAGCGGAATTTTTACGGACATTGGTTTTAATTTATTGCTAATTTTGAAATTTAATTTCCCTCCCAAAAAAACAGGCGCCCTTGCACGAAAAATCAATCGATGCGCAAAGATCCGCTGTTCCCGCGTGCTTGCTCCTGTGGTTCCCGTGAAGGTTTGGGGATTTTCAATCTAGTTTGCATTATGGAAAACACACGGAAATACAAATCATTCTCTTCTGGATGGTTTTGTTTGCTACCTTTGCACAAAGAGCCGCCAGTTTTATCGGAAGATCGAAATCGGTGTAACGGTGCAAATAGGCTGTCGTCGCCGGGTGCGCTTGTAACTTAATCATTCTGGATCAAACAGCAGCACAAAGCAAACAAACAAACACGCAAGCAAAAAAGAAAAAAAACACGGGGCGAAAGTCGAAATTTAAAATAACTTCTCAACACTCGACACACACACACACCGGCATTTCCCACACCACGGCCACGAGCTTCTGTGCCAGACACCGAAATGGCATTTATGTAGCCATCCGGGCGCTTGTAAAGCTTCCACCAACGCTGATGGTAGATAATTACATCGAGCCCGAGCTTAATAAAAATATGACGTAATGCTTATCCCAGCTGTCCGCCCTGGGTCGGCCCGGTTTGGATTGGGTGGAGGGACGCGCGAACCGCGAAGCTTTATGCTTCAGCGCTCGGCCCATTGTTGACGTGGCGTGAGCCCGCCCCGTCTAAGGAATGAAAGCGCCCAGGCTGTTGAACGCGCTTCAAAAAAGCGCGATGGCGGCACTCGCGCTCCTGTCTGACAGGAAGCTGAAGTGCTTGCCGCCTCGCACCAAAGTGGAAGTGACTTTTTGCGCTGGATAATTAAAATTGACTTGTTGTGTTAGCGCGTCGACCGTGGAACGATCCACCACTCACTCCTGTTGCATTTGGTGCCTTTTTTTGTGTGTGTGTGTTTATTTTCTGCTGAAGGATGACGGGCTGCGTGGCGGGGAAAATATCTATTACGGATAACAACACCCCGAGAACTGGGGAGGGGAGATGGTAAAGCTCGCAATCCAGATTTATAAAACACACATACACGCAAAGCACACACAGACACACTGAAGGTGGAGTGCAGGAAGTTTTCCATTCGTTTCATTTTCATTTTTCGCCTTTTGGTCACTTCTGACTCCCAATTACGAAAGTGGTCGAGTTCTGTGTGCGTCAGCTCCCGGTACATCAGCTCACAGCTCAGCCTCGGTGCCACTGATATGGGATATTCCAATTTTCGCCCAGACACGGGCTTAACACAATGCGGGAGAAGATTAAAGTTAGTGACATTTTCGTCACTAATGAAGATTTCTTTATTTCTTTCCCCATCCGCTTTGCAAGGGTGCCATTGTGGCGTAAATAAATGGATGTAAATTGTTGCCGGTGAAGGACAAAGCGGTATGGCACGGTTGGGCGTCTAATGGTTTCCTAGTTTGTGCGATTCAGGATTTTTTCTTCCTTGTGCGCACTTAATGTGATGCTTGAAATGTGCTACGCAATCAAAGAAAACAGGCGTAATTAGACGGATAATTAGAACAATGCGTAGTATATAATATGATATGGACATTCTAATTACTTTAAGTCTTCTTTTGCGAGAATTGTGAGTTTGTCCTTAAATCATCAGAAACTTAAACGGTGAATTTTAAATTTATAAAACAAGTCTAATTTGCAATGTTTCTTAAACATGACGCAAGTTTCGTTGCGTAAACTGTAAACATCTTTCAAAACACACTTCATCTCTTTGATATTTCTTTTCTCCCCACTCGCACATCCGTTTAATAAATTTCGCGTGTAATTGAAATTTATTTTTGGAAACAAATAAAAGTAAAAAAGGAACACCCACCAAAACAATGCACATCAAATCGTACACACTCTAAAGACCCACGTAACGATAACAAATGGCTCTTGGAAAGATAAATTGAATTGCTGATGAGTGCTTTCCCAGGCACACGGGTAGGCGTACTAAATGCCGCATCGGAGCTGTACGATCGCACCAACACCAGCCACTGAAAAGCTTCGAATTTTGAGGCCGGTGAACCGACGATGCAAACCGCACAACACGCGCCATCCTCATTGGCACGCCGGAGCAACAGAGGGAATGGGATCGGATTTGGCACTGGGGCCACAAACGTGTTTGCCGCTGCTCGTGCTAAGTAATGGAGCTGTAATGAGAGCAGACCGACAGGCTGGTAGGTGCCAAAAATAAATGGGGAAGAGATGAGGTCGCTATTTACCGTTTGTGGAACGACATTCCCGGTTCAGCTGCGAATCGATCCAGCGCCAGAATAACGAACGCATCCAGTAACGAGGACATCCGTCCGTTTTTCAATTCGTTAAACCTGAATTGTCTTTGCAGCGGGTAGAGGTTTCTTTTTTCCTCTTTTCTGTGTGTTTTATGTGTGGGCGTGTTGAGTTATTTGCCAACAAAAAAAAAAAAAACAAAATGGTTCCTCCGTACTGGGAAGGATTGCTCAACGGAAAGGAACGCACGCAGGAAGGATAACCATTTACGATTTCAATTGGTCTCGGCGTGGGAAAGGTGGCAGATTTGGTGGTGGCAGTTGGAAAATGGCACCAAAACAAAAAAACAGAAAGGGAGAAGAAGAGAAAAAAAGATAAACCATTCTTGTACGACCCAACCTCCGGTTCGGGTTATCGAGTGAAAATATTTACTTTGCCACCTGACCTCGGGGAGATCGTCCCGCCCGGGTCGGTGTGGTGACGGTTGCTTTATGGCCAAACCTCCAACCCGTTTGCTTTCGGGGGGCTTTCGGGCAATCCAGCAGAGGATGGATCAAATTAAGTTTTATAACCAAACTTACGTCGATCCGTTCGGTGGCCAGTACACCGTACGGAGGCGTGTGCGAGCATGTCGTATTTGCTTAAGCATGTTTTTTGTTCCTAACCTTATTTTTCCAACCGGATGAGCTTCGTCCCAAACGAAGGAGTGAATCGGTTTTTATTTTGTTTTGTTCTTCGATCATGCCCCGCCCGGTTCGGATCGCTTATCGTAAATGGTTTGGTGCTTTTCCCCTTAGCAAAGCAAAAGCCCAGAGATGTGAGGGAAATATTTATCCTTTTTGTTTGCTTCCCTCCCGCCGACTCCCTACATTCGCAACCCAAAATAAGCAAAGAAAAAAACGCTTTTCTATTTCGCCTTTTGTTCTGCTGCGGGGAAAACCTGGGTACGGATTTCGGGGAAAAAGTTTGGCCGGTTTTATCGCTCTTTGCGGATTGTTGTGTTCGATCTTCCGGACCGGAGTGGAATCCTAATTGATTTAATGAACTACCACCGTACCCGGAGCAGAACATCTAGGTCTCATCATTTTCACCCCATCGTGAACATCCCTTCCATGAAGATCACCACAGGACACTGTAGGGTTCGCATTTACACCCTTCTCGTCCCGGCGATGGATGGCGTTTGGTAGAACGATTTATTGGACGTGTTTCATTCTGCTTGCTTTGTCCTTTAATGTCCTACATTTTCACCACCGAGAAAGTGCTGGGGATTTAGGTATTTGTAGCTCGAAAAAGATGTACTAACGTTTTGTCCCCAAAATGGTGAACGTATCATGTTAAATGGTTGGAATTAGTTTCATCCTCAAATTTGTCGATTTTCTGAAGGTGATATTCACGTTTTTAGTTTTTTTTTGCAACATCATATAAATGATATCTTGTTCAACAAAATACTTAAACCATTATGAAACACAATTTATCACGGCACCACCACCCAACCGACAAGCGGGAGATGATTTCCTCACGTTCAACGAGTAGTTTCTGTCGACTTAATAACAAGCTCTTGGGTAAACTTTCGCCGTTTAAGCATATGATGTGGAGAGAAAACAAATCTATTTGCACGATGAGCAAACGTGCCGTGCGTTACTGCCACCATGGCACGGGGCTCGATCGATTCGATGCCGAACGCTGCCAGATATCCGCAGTTCCTGCTTGCTTTGCTGTGCCCCATCAGCGTTTATTAACATCCACCCGCGTAATGGTATCTAATGGCACGCAAAATCGGGCGTTGGTGTCTACAAACCTGTGTGCCTGTTTACTTCGACCCCGCACCCAGGCTCTCCTGTTCCCGTCCAGCCATATGGAGAATATTTCTGTTTTCCATTTTTCTTTTTTCATCCTAACGAGTCGCCCATACCACAGCTTCACCGCACAGTAACGGAAAGGAAATCAGGGCAGGTTACTACACCTTCCACCTTGACGGCGTATGGTGGCACGTGGTGGCAAGAATAAACGGCAATAGGAACAAATACACACACACACACACACATACACGCGGAAAACAAAACAAAAAAAACGGTACGTCACGGTCGAGCCCATTCCGGTTCACAGCCGCGACGTGAGAAGGAAACGCAAAAATGGTTGCAACTAACGAACTGGAAAGCAGAAAACAATCATTTCCTTTTGTGTCAAAATTTTCTTCAAACCATTTATGTGCCTCTTTTTGGGGGGAGGGAGGGGGGGGGTGAAAGAGTGCACGGGGGAATGGAAATGGGGGAGATGGGGCGGTAATTTTTTTACTTTCTTCGTTCTCTCGAAGGTCGTGTGCTTCATTGGATGATTTGCGTGTTTTTTGCGCCTTTTTTGCCATTTTTTCTCTGATTGCTAGATAGCCATGGTAAGTCACGTGCCCGTCGTAAGCTTGGTCTTTTTCTGACGTGAATTTCCATTTTTCTTCTACCTTTTCTTTTCTTTGCATTTAGTTTTATTCGTGAGCGTTCATGGTAGCATTGCTAATATTGGGTTGATTATGAAGTGTAGAAGGTTTCTGCAGTGTTTACGTTAAACTAATTTCCAATTTGAGAGAATTCCCTATACGAAATGTCTATATATATATGAAATATGAATGTCTATGTCATGAATATTTAATGCAAAACGTACCACATTTCGTTTGATAATAATTGAAATTAATTGACATGCGAACAAATGACTGTAGAAAGCTTTGCCAAGCAGTCTTATTTGATGCATGAGCTCTGGGAATTTTTAGACTAATTACCTATCACATGGTACTGTTCAAAACAACAATCTTACTTCAAACCAAAGTTACTGTCTGATGTTGCCCCAATATGTTTCCCCCTCGCTGAGATTTGGTACAAATGATTTTTCTTCACTAAAACCTACCAAGAGCCTAACAGAGCCTTACTGCTAATGGAGACGCTCACAAGGGTAGACAAATGTCAAAAGAATGCTTGGAGAAGTTAGCGGCAAGTAGCTTTTTGTTTGTCTTACATCGTACCGTGGTGGTGGTGGTGGTGATCAAGGCAAGGAATGTGCAGCAATGCTACACAGTGACGTACCACTTGGAGGGAGAAAAGATTGATGCGAAACGAATCTTGAGCCGGGGCACCCATTCTAAGGGAGCTAAGCCTCACCAACTTCACTAAGTACCGGGAATTGTGCACTTCCGCTTGTGTGTAAACTTCACTTATGAATTGGCTGGGCCGGGTACTTGGCAGCCAGCAAGCGTAAACGGAACGATCCTGTAACGGTAGAGGTGCTGGTAAGATGGAAGCATTTCCAAGAATTTTTGGCGTGTGGTAGTTGGGAAAATTGGGCGCCCAATTATGGACGTAACTTTTCTGCGCCACCAGAAAAAAAAACAAGAGCACAAGCGAAGATGAAGAAATTCCAGTTGCATACACATCACCAACACATGCGTGCAGCAAACGAAAAGAAGGGAATTCTTATTGTTTTTTGTTGAGCGTATTCTAAAGGCGTGAGCGATGGGGAGAACCATGAGGCTAGAAACGCATTTTCATTAACGATAATATTGACTTTGTGGAATGCAAATTTGGTTGCAACCAAGTGCTCCATTAAAATAAGCATCAGCTTGTGGGTTTTGTGTGTGGAATTCCTGCTCGAATAAAGCCCTGTGCCCGTCGTTCGACGAAGGAAACGGAGCGGACTGTTCTGGCACACGGCAAACACGATGTACCCGGCAGCCCCGTACCACAGAGAATGGTTGGATAATTCCGAACCATCAATCTGCATGTCGAACATCGGATTCGGGGCGTAGTAATGTTTATTTATCCGGCCCTGCCTATCGTTCCGCAGGCATCGAATTCGGAGTCTGCAGTCGAATTCCCAAGTACATTAATATTCTTCCTGCTTCCTTCCGTTCGATGCTTCCTGGCCCATTCCGCTTCTGTCATCAATTCCCAAATAGGAGGCAAAAAAAAAGAACTCGACTTCCCTTCGAGTTGAACTCACACAAAAGCGGGCCCCAGTCAACGCCAAGCCGAGCGTATCATCGAACTTGTACACACCGAACTTCCGAACCGTTGCGGAGATGAAATCCACTTTGACAAATGTCAACACTCTGCCCCATCCGATGCCTCGATCCCGTTCCACCCCAACGATCGGGGTATTCTCACAGCGACTAACACCCGTTGTTCCCGGTTCGCACTGGGTCGCACATATAAATCTACATCTATTTATTGTGCCGAGTTCCGGGTTTTGCGCGTAACTGCCGAGAGAGTATCGGTTGTGGCGCAAATTTTCGTGACGGACAAATAATAGTTCGCGGTTGTAGGCCGCGATCGTGGTGCGGCTGCTGCTGCTGCTGCGACTTTCTCGAGCGCAAAATAAATATGTACATAAATCAGCCTTCGACAACAATCGTGCCACAGACGGTGCGGGTGGATGGGAGGCTGGCTGTGGGGCTGGCAGCGACATGCTATGATGACGCTATTTCTTTTGTAACACACCCTTTCTACGTTCTGGTACTCGAGGGTATAATGAGGAACTTTCAAACAAAGCGTGATCATAAATATCGTGTTATTGGATTTGGTTATATGTTTCTTTACAAAAAACATCATAAAAAAACAATCAAGAAACTACACAACGTTTAAGCGAAGATTTATTTTGTAAAGGAAAACTGTCTCCAAAACTGCAATGGGTGCATTTTAGCATGTAACCGACCTATAGTTTGACTTTAAAGAACACCAAATGATTTTAAAATAAAAAAAGAATTTCGCTAAAATCTGAGGAATCTGAGGTTGTTCCGAGGATTCCACCATTTTATGAAGCGACACGAAAAACTCCCGAGGCTCTCCAGACGCCTCTGTTAATGATGATTGTTGATGAAAAATCGTCCTTTTGCTATTACTGCAGTTACAAATCACCCCATAATATTCATTTGGATGTGTAACGTGTAGATGCAATACGTTCTTCGCGTGATTGTGACCAATTTTTCCAGCCCAGCATCTCTCAGTCGCAAGAGCCTTTTTCTTTATTTCTTATATCCGCTTAGGGGAACGCACCACTAATCTATGGACGTGATCTTACTTACCCCTAGTACCTAAAGAAATGAAAACCTCCCCTGCTAAGGCTTATTACTTAAGTGTCTAAATAATTAGATTAAACGCGGATCAGTATCCTTGTACCACATCAAAGTAGATTATGAAGATTATTGGGCATTTGGTCCATCACGTGGCAAATCTTAACAATGATAAATCTTTGCGCTCGATGACCCCGTAAATACCAAACACCAAATCTTTTCCAAAAAATCCCTCTCGTGTCAAAAAGTCAAAATGTAAGTTAAACTGTTAAAGTTACTTTCGATCTTGCTTAGGAACATTATTTCATCCCCAATAAACTTTACACATCTTAATCCCGCTCCGCACGCTAGACACAGTTGGTGATGATGGTTCCAGCACAATATCTCCCCAACAAGGATGAGAAGAGTAGAACAGCATCACTTCCCTCCATGGCTTGGGCTATAGATAGAGTTATCGATTCGACCTCTAGGTTCGGTTGCGTAATCGCGGCTAAAAAAGCCGTTGACTGTGTGAAGCCAGACGGGAATCTAAAATCGTTCCGCACACTAAAATTGCGATCGGAAATGTGGTTACTGGAGCAGAACGGGACGTAACCGGGACGAGGGTGTAGGAGGAAACTGGGGGACGTACTGGTTCATCGATTCGAACAGATGACGGAAGCACGCACCATCATGCCATGAGATGACATGGGCACGGTACCAGTGAAGCGTAGGTTCCGCGGTTGGTTGGATGTTGATTTTAAGATAATTAATTTATAATCCTTTCCGGCCTCCTTCCCGATTCCATCCACGCACGCACGTGTGTTAAGTTTTCCACCCGCAACCGAAACAGCACCGTTCCGTTGCGGAATCGTGGCAACCAAACAACAACACATAATTGACCGCAGATTCAAATTGCTTTCGTGAGCCATTAGTCGGGCCCGTTGTTGGTCGAATAGAATGTAGGATGTGTTGTGCCACCGGGGCGGAAGAGGAAATAGGTGGCGGTACGGGTAGAGCGTGCGTTAATTGTGTGCTTGCTCGAAAAAGCCTTTATCCCACCCCCGAAAAAAGCACTCACACTTGAAATGGGCTCGAGTGTCAGCCAAACAGCCGAATGGAACAATATATCTGCTCAAATTTGTTTTATAACCACTCCAATCGGACGGCTCCACTTGGATGCATTTGGTTCTTCGTTTTGTTTTCGTAGCTTTGTAGCACCCGAAACGCTATCTTCAATATTTGCACACATGCCAACCAACAGTTTCCATGCTGTTTCACCAGGTTGCCACCGTTTTTCCCACAAAAATCTCCACGCTCGAGATTAAGCTTAGCAATATTGTGTGTTTTCTCTCACTTTTTTCCTTTGCATTAAACGATAAAGCGTGTCGAGTGGAGAATTTTTAAGCACTTCAAATCCAAAACTAGTGCGAAAAGCTTGCACAAACTGTCGGATCTACTCCGAGGCCACCCGGGACCAGGCATGTGCATGCGTGGAAATTAGAAACGCAGAAACAATTGCACCGCACGATGAGTAATATCTGTAAAAGGGAACCAAAAAATAAAAGCAAATCTAAACACTTGCACACACACACACACACGCAGCTGCATTCGACAGCAGTGCACTTTTATTGATGGCAATATTTCATTGTGAAACCGACCAACTTTTGCTCTTTGGCTATTGTGGATGATGCAAAAAAAACAATGGTGGACTCTCTAGATTCGATAGGGGTGCCTTTTTCGAATGCGTCGCAATATTGTTCCATTGTTATTGCACAACCATGTTTGTTTTTAAATTGGTTTCACTGGGTTGATTTTTCTTCCCTCCTTCCCTCTCCTAATCCACGTACACCCATCCAGTGAAGTAAAAGTTGATTCACAAGCTGCAATACCGTACCGTATCACTGGACAGTATAAGCGCACATAGAACCGGATGTGGTTTCGCTTCATCGCGTTACACCGAATGAATTGCACGAAACGGTACTTTTCTGTCTGTTCTATGCAATCGTGTGTGCGAGCATTAAAAAAAAAACTCCAGGACAAAAGCCCCAACAGCTAACGGACACAAATCTGACACCACTTTGATGAACTGGTGCGGGTTAAATTGTGACAGCTGTGTTTGGGCAGCTTTTGTGCTAATTTTTTTCTTCTTTTGTTACCTCATTGCAAACACATTTGTCGGGTGAGTGTGATGAAAATGGAATCCGTTCCCGCAGGACAGTCAATTGGGATCGGCATTTGGATTTGGCAAGCTGAAACAAAAACAAAAATGCTGCAAAGTTGTTTGATAATCAATCATTGGCATTTGTTTGGTCGGGAGCATTCCAGCAATAGCATTGATTGCCGTTCGATGGGAAACAAGATAATACTTTGCCACCGATCGAGCTTCATGTTTCAATCGATGTTACCAAGGTTTCACATAATTAATATCAATTATGATTTATGTGCGATGGCTTGCGCAGTGTAGTTCGAGGAAATGTGATTGGATTCATTGATTATTAATCACGTAAATGAATAATGCGGGATTTAAAAATAACACTTACTAAAATCATGGAATTGCACACATATTTGAAGAGAGAAAGGGATAGCTTTCAGAGGAATGTACGGATATTTTTCAACATTACGCAATTCTGTAAATTGTCACATCTTTACAATTCGATCGGTAAACACGTACAATCAAGCTTCATATAAATTAAACTGCTGTCTTAACTACATTGCAAACTCATTGCTTTCGCTAAGCAAACAAATCGTTCCGAGTTAATCATTTTCCTCCCTAGCCCCAAATCTCCGGTCGGCGAGCAGTAAGAAGTGCTGATTATTGCTTTTACTGCACACTGAAGCCATTCGAAAGCAATCAATCATCTGATTGATGCACACTCGGAGGTCCCTGGAAAATCTGTAAAACACGTGAACGATAGCCCGGCCCGATCCATCACTCGCTTGCTTATAATCCACTCCCACCACCACCACCACGCGACCAGAGCAAATCGTTCTCCAACCCTCCGACAGTGTCGTAATCGATGAAGAGATGGAAGTAATGAGAGAAAAATGTGCATCATCGCCGTCTCGCCATCGCTCCCGCCCATCGTCTCCAAGGTGATGATCGGTGTCGATTTATGAAACGAGAGCTAAATATAGTGCAGCTTCATTGTGCTGGCTGTTGATGATGATGATGATGCAACAGCTCCCGATCCCCGGAACCGCGTGCCCGGCGCCGTCTCTTTTGCATCCCGAGCGAGAGCAATCAGCTCTCGCACGATGGTGACGCACGCTACCATGCGGTACCCATTTCGTATTCCATGTCTTTTGTCCTTGGGCACAGAGTATGGAGTACAGAGCCGCTTTTCAGTGATCGCTTTCAAAATGACAGCTCGTTATGGGTTGAGCGAACGTGTATCCTAGCAACGGTGCAGAGATCGATCGCTAGTGGAAAGCATTTGCAAAGGGAGAACGCGAGAGAAAAGCTGTATGTGAGGGATGCTTGGGAGAAAACAACTCTCCACATTTATGGTACCTGCGATGGTTATGAGCGAACTGGCTCCCGGTTGCATTGTTGCATGCACACAATAGTAGTCCTTCGGAGCTGTGCATTCGAAACAGAAAAAAGGAAGGGAACGCAACGATGGACGGTGAATTACGTTCCGTCCGAAAAGTAGGACACCCGTCACAATGAGAGCAAGATAGTATTGGTTGATATGCAAGCTTGGTTTTTGTGTGTACGTGTGTGTGGGGGAGGGGGGGGGAGATGGGGATAGGCGGGAAAAAGTCACAAAAGAATAACTGACAGTTCTTTGTGTTGTGGGCTAATTGTGCTGGGAAAAAATGTAAAAAAAACATTGAAAGAAATTGAAATACTATTTGACATTTTACTGACTGCTGGTTTGCTGGCGAAATGCAAATTAGCATAATAATTGAGATGCATCAAATGTGACCAAATGCCCACAATTAGAAGCCAATAATTTAAAGCCGTAAGAGCATTGTCCAAAAGTAAATGAATTGTTAGTTAATTCCACGCACAATAAATGATTTAAAAATTTTATAAACGTTTATAATCAACCAAATCTTATAGCAATTTCAATCCAACCATTCTTCCTTTAAATATATCCAAACCGTAGGACCATTTTAAACCTCTTTGAATTCTTATCACATTCACATCAGTTCGCAATAAAGGAACTAATCCAAACCTCCATATGCTTCCATCAACATAACGTTTACGCTACGTTTCTGATTGCTTCGCATGAGCTGATAACACAAACACACACGTACTTCAAGCTGAAAGCTAGCTCCCCCCTCAAAACAGGATATGTCACTTGAGGCGAAGGTGTTTAAATATAGAACGCCGATGATATGTCCTTTTTGCCATTGTCACTGAACGTCCGAGGATGATCCAATGGTGTTGGTCGCTTGTTGCCTCCTACATAGACGAAGGCCTATAAATACACACAACCACATCTATCCATTCCCTCGACTTGAAAAAAAAAAACAAATAACCATCGGCCAAAGATCGATCGGCCAAGCCTACGGGAAAACGGTTGTGGCCGACAGTGTGGACCGAATTGTGGTACTCCACATGTGGTCATGGCTTACAGCTGTCCGTACCTTCAGGTGCTTCAGTCCAATCATAAATCATCGCTCGCAGCGGAAACAATTCAATCGGAGTGCCGGTTTAGCACCGATTATTACCTTGGCCGTGGTTACAATTCCGATCGTACCGCTTATATGTGGGTCAACCAGTGGATGAACGTGCTCCGCTTATCGAAACGAGCGAAATCAAAACTCGTTGTGTGCGTGAGATAGTTGCTGCGTGGATAGACATTTGCGTGTTGCTCCATTTGCATGTTTGAAGTGATGGTGAAGTTGAGTTAGTAAAACATTATCAAAAAAAAAAAACAACCTATTTGCACACCCAGAATTAGATGGAATGCTGCATCGTACAATTCCCGCCTTTGCATATTGTAGGCGCTTTTGCTAACGTTGTGTGCGTGACGGAACGTTTCACTTTCGGAAACACAAATTTGTATGCGAGCAACAGTGGTAGAGGATATGACGAAGCAAACGGGCCACGGTACACGAGCAAGAGCTCGTCCCTTTGCGGGTGTGTGAGTGGGCGTATTGGACTGTATGCATGTATGAGAGATGTTAGGCGAGAGAACGACAGCTTTCGAAGCGCGTCCGTACCATTCGGTGTTGGTGAAGCTCGTTGATTCTTTGCTTTTTTTCCACGAGCTTGTGTGTGTGTGTGTGCTTTAGAGCCATCCAAGAGGCCATACCAGTGACACAAAACGAAAACGCATTTCCTCTCGAGCCGCTTCCGCTTGGCGTCGGATGGTGCGTGAATGTGCGTGCTTGGTGTCGTGATAGTGGTGCGTTTTGGAAGCATTATTTGCAACTTTTCCGGCAGTCAAACTGGATTCGCAAGCGTTAGTGCCGTGCGTTGCATGGATGTGGCGGGTGTAACAAAAGGAAAAGCAATACTGCAACACTGCTCGATGGCAACGAACTCGGTTTGCTAAATAGCTCGTGCTATTTTGTCAATTTATTGTGTTCCTTCCTGCCTTCCTGCCGTGTCAACCGTGCCCGTGTTCCGTGCGTGCGTGACCCAAAAAAGCGAACCCTATTCCGTGCCGTGTGTGCGTTCCGGTGATTGGAAAGGACAATGAAAAAGTGTTTCGGAAAGTTCGCCAGCTTTTCCCGCTCGAGGCAACGGTCGTAGCGTTGAGGGAACGCTCAGTACAGCACCCAGCACCGATCCCCGGAGCGACCGTCACCGTAGCCGTTCGCTGCCAGCAGGAAGCCGCAAAAAAGTAAATCAATTTTATCTACCACCATTATGACCCACATTACTCGATATATTCAGACGAATTTTGTTCAGCCTGTTTATACTTCCTCAAGCCACAGGAATTAATCAGTTGATAAAAATGCGCAATGTGTCGTGCGGCAGCCGTGACATCATTTCGTCACCGTACCATAGCTCCTGGACTAATAAGGTCTTTAAACTCTGCACACACGTATCGGAGGCTTACTTCCCTCATTACTCAAATATTGTACGCGCAAAGTGTACCGTTACTCCGGTGCTGTTGGATCACAGATACTTGCACGGGTGGCCCACACACAGAGGAACGATATCAAATGCCTATACCACCAACACACAATGGTGGCAATACAATGCTTCATTTCGTACACTACCGTAACAACCACGTGATTTTTCCGACACTAAAAAACCTACCACTGGGAGCGTGTTGCATCTGTCTGTGTGTTGGTGTACGTGGATTCTGCTACGTTCGCTGAAGCGCTTTGTTTGTGGCCGAATTTCGCCAGAGAGCGCTACAGTGCTGGGTGATGCAGCATCAGCCTACCGTAAAGCGGATCGTAACACACACCTGCAAAAGCACGTGAGCGGATTCGAGATGAATCTCGGCACTTTACGAGACACACTCGGGTGCGTCCGGTCGTGCTCTCGTTTGACCTGAGAACCACATGCTCTATCAAAACAGAGCAATCACTTGCGAACTGTGATGGATCGTGCCCATACAAACGGTACCGTTGGAGTTATTTTAAGTTGGTGCGTTACTTTTAACGACTATTGCAAAATGTCATGCAATGCTAACATTGTGCTAAGTGAAGGTTCATAGTTCTGCAGGAAATCATAAAAATTTGTTAATGCAATAACATGAGCTTCCTGTGATGGAGACGCCTGGTACTTCATAAAACACAATACAAAAATTCCCGATCTGTTTGTTAACAGTTTTGCAAAACTGATATGAATTATTCGTAAAATATTCATATTCAAAACCAGTTGAAAAAACAAATCACTTTTTCCCACAATACTGATAAAAAATACTGTTAAAATATAAAACATATTTTCATGGTTATTCTCAAGGAGACGCCTGGTTGTTTATTGTAAATTCTAAATATTTACATCATGTTATTGTATATTACTATTACATTATGCAGTTTCATTACTACCATTTGTATACCCATGAAACACCTAAGAAAATAAAAGACAAAAATAATCACTGATGGAGGCGCATGGTGTTTTATGGCATTCAAGCCTCTTTACCAAAAAAATCACTCATGCACTATTTTGATGTTTTAGGAATTATATTGAAATATTCAAAAATCAATACTCATTTTAAAAAATTATAACATTATCAAAATGAGTAAAAATAATAAATTGTTCTTCAAAACGAATCTAAACATAAAATTCGACCATGAAAATAAAAAGACGAACAAACTTGTCACAACAACATCCCACCAAGCTCCCATTTGTTATTCCATTCTGTCATTCCACAACCGCATCTTGCTTCTCCTGTAAGCGCCAAGTACATCATTCATTGCGCCCTTCGGTACGTTTGCTAGAAGCGGTTTAACCGATCGCTCAATGCATTCAACTCCTCCCATTGAAATGGAATTGCTGCAGTTGAAACACTCACTGTAAGCATCGACGGTGTGCACACGAACACACGGACACTAGAGCTAGCAGTCCAGCTTCCAAGCTTTTGTGCTATTTTGCAACAACTAGGTGAGCTTTTGCGCAGTAGAGAGATGCCGTTTGCGTGGATATGTTTTCCCGTGAATATTATTTGCTACTCAACGCAACGGTCACACATCAAAAGTGC
This sequence comes from Anopheles culicifacies, assembly GCA_000473375.1. Classification (NCBI taxonomy): domain Eukaryota; kingdom Metazoa; phylum Arthropoda; class Insecta; order Diptera; family Culicidae; genus Anopheles; species Anopheles culicifacies. The sequence goes on along the minus strand of KI422905.1, from coordinate 25,174 downwards.
TAAAGGTTTACTTTTTTGAAGAAAAACATTCTCTATGTTCATTTCATGAGAATCCTTTCATCTAATGGTCTGAAACGAAAATAAATACTATGTTACAAACATGACAGAATACCGACCGTACCTATGATGATAGCGTGTAAAAGAAAAAGAAAAAAACAACCCCAATCAAATCACCTCGCTTCTCAACAATGCTGACCCCACTATCCTGTCATTGATCTCTCGAACTGTGTGTGTACGACCCAAGATAAGATCGAACATTTGCAATATGTTTCTATCAAAAGTTAGCCGCTCATTGTCCGAATGGCTTCATCTCCGTGATGCTCGCGAAAGCTGCCTACCGTTTACCGTACACTCTCCGGCATACTCTTTTCCGTGACTGTGCGATTTTCGAGCAGCAGTTGTCAGCAATCTCAACCAACGGTAGCTCTCGCTCACGCAACCTTCAGCGCTTCGAGTTTGAGATAAAATTTCTGGGATAAAAATTGCAAACTCACAGCACAAACACACAGCATGGATAGGGAGCAGGCATGTTGTCCCGAAGTAACCTTGGTCGTATGCTGCGAGAAGCGCCCCAAACGAAAGAGCGATGCTGAGAGCAATCGAAACGACCTGAGTACAAGGACATTTGCGAAAGTTACGCGCCCGTGAGATTCACATCTTTTCCAGCGTGTGTGAGCGTGTGCGAAGAAACGGAACAACCTCGAAGGAAAGAAAAGGCAAGTGCATTTAGTGATGCTGACTGCCTGGCTGACACTTTATCCTGGAGAGTTTGGTTCGTACTAGCTTTTGGAGAGCTACCTTTATTCCTCTTTCACTCTGTCTGCTGTGTTCTCTATGTGCGAATGAGCAAGGCAAACGAACTCCAAAGAGATCCTTGAGGAATCCTTGCGAGAGAGAGAGAGCAAAAGAGCGAAATAGCGAGAGCGAGAGTACTTGTTTTTCCAGCGAATAAGGGCGTCATGTCATCATAACTGTGAATCAACTTCTCCAAAAACCACCTTTTTCAAACGTTTAGTTTTATAGCGGCCCTCCTGCAGTAGCCTATACGAGCCCGTACGCACACGGTCCGCTGTTCGGTTCTCGGTTCTATCTATCACTGGCCACAGACAAAAACACACACATTGCTGACTGTGTGACAGGCCAGGCCTGAGTGATTCCTCGCGGTGTGATTCCCTCCACGAAATTGCAAAAGTTAACCCCTACTCGTATCCTCTAATCGGTTCGTACAGCAAAAGTAGAGAAAAAAAAAACACCCGTACCGTGCCGTCGCCGTCGATTCTTTATATCTTCTTTGTGCCGCACGCACGGAAATGTGTTCTCCTTTGGTCGATCGTGTCACGAAACACAAGATGCTCCGGCGGAAGCAAAATGTAACCAGCGTGGCAGCATATTTTCCCTAGTGCCACAGTGTGTGCTTCACGTGCTGGACGTACGTGTGACGTAGTAGTGCAGTGCAGTGTTACGCCAGCAGTCAGTGTAGCAGGCCCACCCTTCGCGGTTTCGCATTCGTAAGACGCACGGATGCTGAAAACATCCTGTGAAGGCCACCGTTGGAAAACTGTGACACACACAGGAAGAAAAAGAAGAAACGTTTACGCCAAACAACACACATACAAAAGCACACATACACAGAGATTGCGTCCGCGTTTCGTGCGTGTATCCGCTTGTGGTGGTGGAACGCTATCAACAACAGCGCCGAAAGAAAAAAGAGAGAGAAACCAGAACGGCGTTAACCAAACAGGGGGTCCGCCTTTCCTTGCGCTGTGTTTGTTGCATTTCACTTTTGAGACGGCAAGGACAAGGTTCCCAAAACCGTACACACTTCGGTGGTTCGCAGCTTGCCGCTCGGTGCTACATTTTTTTATTTTGCCAGCTGGTACGGTGATTCTTCACTCAGAACGGACTTCGAGTGTGAAACCGATAAGGCAACCTCTTGTGCGTGTGTGTGTGGGTGCCCTGTCTGTCAATAGAACACGTTGTGCACACACAGACACCGTCGAACGGTGGTTGCTCTAAATCTAATTAAGCACCAGAATCCTATCATTCGTGTAATATTGCGCCCGGAGGCTGCAATTCTAGTTTCAAGATCCTGCATGCTGTTGACACTGCAGGCGAGCCTCCTCCCGACGCTGGTCGCTTCAAGTCCAGTCGAGCAAGTGCGCGCAAGTGTTCGTGACCAGCCTCGTGATCGTGACGTGATAGTGATAGCGTCAAGTTGGGCCGCGAACGCGACCGTCCAGTGCGTTTACCACACCAAACAAGCTACACGCGCAACACCATCACAGTCGCAACACGGAGGATGCACACGCCTATACACGCACTGTGTGTGTGTGTGCGGTAATCAGTTTACATAATTGTGCTCGACCCGAGTGAAACACCAATTCTGTTCACGTCACCTGGCCATCACTCCACCGCTTTGCTTAACAGCTGCAGCTGAGTCGGCAAGGGGTAGACCAGTGAGTGTACCGTTGCATCATTGCGGTTAGTGCTTCTGGTGTGGAAGCGTTGATGACTTCCCCGAACAGTTGCTGCTGGGACCGCAATCGCGGAAAGATAATTATGTGACTGGCGACATCACTGCCAGCAGAAGCTCGAAAGCGTACCACCGGGGTAGCTCTGAAGTGATCCTTCTAGTGGGAAGGATGCTACCCAGCTTGTGTACTTGTGTAGTTTAAAGTGATTTCAAGCCCAATACAAGGCGAAGAAACCATGTGGTGATGATGTGTTTTGTATTTTGTCTTTCAGTGTAGATCCCAAATATAGTTCCCACAGTAAAGCATCCCTTACCGTTCCGGGGGGAGGTTGGTATGTTGCAGCTAAAGCAACGTGGTGTTAATGACAGTGTTCAATTTTCGCACGGGCGTCGGTTTGCAATGCGTTTCGTCGTGACATTGCCATTGTTCGCTGCGTGAGTGCTCTAGGTGAAAGATGTCCTTTTGGATCAGCTCAAGTGTTAGCTCGTGAGTGTACTGTAGGCAAGCTTCACCTTTTGCGCCCAAGGTGCCCTACAACGACACGCCTTTACAGCGAGGGGCGAAGCCCTCTTTCGGCGTGCCTGGAGTAAAAGGCTGTAGTGAGTTTTTGGTTTTCGTGGTTATTTTTTTTCGTTTGACGCCTTAGGTGAAGCTCCAATTTCGAACCGAGTGTAGTGCGATTGTTCAACCAGTTAACAAAGCGTGCTATGACATGAGCAGCAGTGGCAGTGAAGAGATTCTCGCACCCAACCGCACACCGCATCCGTACGTACAGTTGCATCAACCAGCAGGATCCCAGTCGGTACGGCAGGCAGACACGGCCTTCCCTTCCGTTCGGTACGGCAGGCAGGGCGCAACAGAACGCACCGGAGGCCTTTTGCGCGGGACGCTACACCGCGGCACCTTGTTTAAAGCTACTACACCGCCTTACGCACCGAACCGTTGCTCATTCTGGCAGCGTTACAGCAATACACCTCCACGGATCAGCAGCAGCAGCAGCAACAGAAGCAGCAGCGCGTACCTTCGACACAGGATCCGGCCGCCGTTTGTAACGGATCGGCAGTCGAGAACGGTCGGGCGGGCTATAGCGAGCATCAGCAACACTCCACCCCGGGAAAGTCACCCAACACTCTACTGCTACACTGTTGCTGCGTGATCGTACAAATTACACCCGTAGCACCCGGTCGGAGCCACGTGACAACGACGGCGTCGGCCAAAAAGCCCACCATAGGTGACGATGGTGGTGGTGGCGCCGGCGGAGGAGGGGGAACAGGAGGAGGAGGAGGAACGAGCGGTCGGACACCTGTCTGCCGCTGCAACACGCAGTACAAGCTGGCGGACCTGAAAGCCCTAGCGGCCAGTCAAAAGCAGCAGAAACACCAAACTCTAGCCTCCTCCAACGTTCAATCATCCTCCACCAGCGCCATCAATGCCATTGGCACGGTGCCGCTGCAGGGCATACTGTCGAAGTCATCCACCACCGGACATCGGCAGCATCAGCCACTGCAGCAGCAGCACTCCTCCCAATCGCTCGCATACTCCGGTTCGACTGGGCCACCGCCACCACCGCCACGCCAAAGCCAGGAGCTTACCAACGAGGAGCTGATCAAGTTCCTGCAGCAGATCAACGCCGACATCAAGTGGATCGAGCAGCTGCAGCAGTACAAGTACGAGATCGAAAAGTCCACCTCCACCGACAAGACGAATGCGCGCAACATTAACAAGCCAACCGTCTCCACTGCCCAGCTACCTCTCGCCAATGGGCATCTCGGGAAGCCAAAGTCGGAACCGATGCTACCCTCCGTGGCGGCCACGGCTGGCGGTACCAGTACGGGTGCCATCTCCAAAACGGAGTTCTTCGATCGGAACCTCAAACAGAGGCATTCTTCGCGATCGGTTGATGCCAGTACTGCGCGGCGTGATGAGGAGGAGTACGGTAAGGATGGTGGTAACGGACATCAGCGGCACTCTTCCGGACCGAGCGATCTGCAACTGCTCAAGTCGGACATCTCCGAGTGGTTACTCAATTTGCCGCTCAAGAAAAGTGTAGAGTTCCTGCAGAAGGCTAAAAATGCTCAGCTCAAGTACGAGAAAGAGCAGGAGCTCCAGATGCAGCTGCAGCAGTTGGCAAAGAAGCCGCTGCAGCGTCAGATCTCGGGCGGTACCGTCGAACGGGGAGTAGCTCAACAGCAACAACAACCGGCAGAGATCGCACTGACTCGTGATGACATACTGGAATGGCTTAAAAAGCAGCAGATCTTCAGCAAAGTGAATGAGGAAACGAGTGCCACAAAGAAATGTAAGGATAAGGAAGAACTCACATTGCACCATTACGATCCATCGAGAGTATCTCGAGGTGCTGCTCAAGGTCCCGTACCAAGTTCAAGCTCGACAGCAGCGAAGTTGCTGAAGCGTCACTCACTCGGTCCAAATGAGGAGTTCTTCCACAAGCAAGCACCTACCGACTGGATCCAGTACCCGCTGCGTCAGCTTAAGAAGCACACATTCGATCCAACTCAATCCAGCTGCACGGACGTACGACGTAAGGAAGTATCCGGCCGATCAGAGCATAGCCATCGAGAGCGTAAACTGCGCCACTCTGCAAGTGAAGTAGTCACATCGTCCCAGTCCGATCTTCCCGTTCACTCGCAGTCGCAAACACGCATTGCACCTCAGAAACCCGAACGAACCTTCCGGTATCACTCGCGCGATCGAGCACCACCGGTAACTACCACCGTAACTACCACACACCGACAACACTCGATGCCACAGATACCGCTCCATCATCAGCAGCAACCACACTTCCAGTATCCTTCTGCACAACCGCAGCCACAACCGTCAACATCGACATTCGTGCCTCAGGCGCCCATTAAGTCCGCCAAGAAGGAGCGCTCCCGGCGTCACCGGACGCAGCGTTCGGCCACCGTCGGCGATATCAACCAGTTCAACAAGTCCTCCCTGGCGGGGGGAGGATACCACAAGGGTGGAGGTCCCGGGGGTGTCGGTACCATGCCGACTGGCAGTTCCCATTCCCGTTCCGCCGAACGAAGTGCCTCGTTGACGCGCTGTGCGGATCCAAGCTGTTCGGTGATGTCACTGTGTGACGATCCGAACTGCTACATGTTCGGTGGTGAAGGTCTGCCGACCGTCACTGCCGCCCCCACCACCACCAGCTATTACGATACGCCCCGGTGTGCCTCGTTGCCCCGTGTGCTCCCGAAGAGCACGCCCAAGTGTGGCCCCCTGTGCTACGAGTGCAACAACAAGTGTAACTCGCTGCCCCGCTGTACTGATGCGCGCTGTCAGATCGG